>BSBK01002136.1:0-25000 GCA_027943335.1 Chamaecyparis obtusa | reverse complement strand
ATCTTGAAGCAACAAGCGATCTTCAAGACATCAGTTATCAGACAAGGTTGAGCATAAATCAGAGATATTCAGAGTAGACAGAATTAGTTAAGGCTACCAAGCAGTTTAGAGGAAAGATATTCACATATCAAGGTGATATACATTCAATACTTCATAGATCATATTCAGACAAAGTTAAGTTGTCAATTACAAATACTTCTATTATTTTCTTATCATTGTAAGAGTTAGTAAAATCTCTTAACAGAGTAGACCTAATAGTCTTATTGTAAATCTCCTAACTGAGTACACGATCAAGTAGTGTTGATAAAATCATGTAACCAGATAGATCTAGCTAATCTAATTGTTACTCCTAAAAAGGGTAAAATCATTAGAAGTGATCACAACTTTTAGCCTTAACTAGAAAACTTTATTATGTGCAGTAGTGAAGAATTTGTGGGTGTCATCCCGACTGCAGTTTTTACCTTCTAACAAGGGTTTCTGCATAACCAAAATACTTTTGTTATGTGATTAATTTATTGTTGATTTTTCATGCAATTTAAATTCACAAGTTAATTGAATGAATGATGCATACAATGGATTGAGTTGGATAGATGAGTTTACTACTCTTTGTTGATTAAGTTTGAAGTTAAAAGTTTTGGAGGGCACTAATTCACCCCTCCCCTCTCAGTACCCTATCTCTCCATTCCTACAAAAGGTGGTAGAAGAAATAGGTTCATAACAAGGTTCCACATTAGAATATTAGACTAATTTATTATATTTATAGACATTACATTAATAGTGTTGCATTGATTTCTTGTGAGTTACATGATGTTGGGATATAATATGTTATATTCATGTGACAATGGTTACTATGTGTGTTAAAAAATTGAGAATTTATTATAGATGGCTTACTAACCATTTTGTTATTTAAATAAGGAAGATATAGAAGGGTTATAGAATACTTGTCTTGAGTCATGAATTTCAATAGAAGGATTTAATTGAGACCTTGATATCCTTAAATGTAAGTCATATTAATTAAACTAAATCCTTAAAGTCATGGTTACACGAACTTGTATGTAGGCATCCAATGGAAATCACTATGAAGATAATTATGTGTGACTTTGAACCATTTATAAGTGGGTATGTAGACACTCCTTGGATGAGGGATGGCCTTATGAATTCAAGTCCATGGAGAGAAGGTTTGGACTGATAAATACAAGGATATCAATTCTTACTATCTTGTTTGAATTTCCTACTTTTGTAGGCTTTAGGTAAGGTCAAAAAAGGTATTATATAGTTATGAAAGTGTATTATATCCTTATAACTTATATTTAATACATAATTTACTTCTAATGATTTCTCTAAAGGTAAATGAACAAGCTGAGTACCCTATATACTTGATATTTTATTAAGGATACATGTTAATGTGAAGAAATCAAGTGTGTTGGTTCTTAGTGATTTTTATGTATTTATGAAACAAAACCCTAAACCTATAGGATGTTATAAAGTAAAGTCCACCAATATAACTAAGAGGGGTGGTGAATCAGTTATCAGATAAATACAACTTTTATCACCTTTAAAAATTTTTAACCATGTAAGAAATGTAATCAACAACCATAGAAAGATATACATACACAATGACACAACAACACAAGATATGTTGATTGGGGAACCTCTTGATCAAAGAGTAAAACTTAGTGGGAATGATGCCCACAAAAGATGCACTAATATGAATGTTCCTTGTTAGAGGATGGACTATGTTAGGAGTCTTATGAAATACATTCAATACATATTGATCTCTATTAGGAGTTATGGAAGATAGAAGGACCCACTATCCAAAGAGCTTCAAGGAAAAGATCACTGGACACATTATCCAACTAACCTCTGTAATACTTATCACTTCTCCTCTGACTATGCCAAACCATACCAATTGCTTCATCAAAGCTCAATACTAGATCTCTATACTTCGCATATCCTCTTACAACTAGTATTGCTCAAATTTGCAATTCACTTTCACATAATACTGCAATTTCTTACATTACAATAAGGAAAATATTCCTTCTTTTATACCACACTAAAACAATTACATAAAACTATGGGCTTCCAATTAGGATAATTCTTGACTCATACAACCTCTAACCTTTCTCTCACATCCATGTCACAATCATCATGTCTTCATCATCTATATAACCTCGCATGCTCATATTCTATCCCAATTAGGAGATATTATCTGATTTCCACAAATCACTTCTCAGGAACATTACCTAAATACTATCATAAATAAATGAATTTATGTATGCACTCTTAACCATGATCTTAGGAAACACCATAGATTAAGTCCTCAACTCTACATATCGTGATCTTCAATATCCCATGTGCGCTCATTCAAATACTGTCTACTTCTCTACTAATATTCAGTAGATCATTGTGTTGACATCAATGACAATGATCACATTCATGAATGCAATAAAAACTTCTACATAATGGATGCAAATACTCCCTGATAGGATATATTCAACATCCATTCCTAACAATCTCCCCCATTGGCATTGATGGCAACATAGATGAAAAAAATCCAATTTCCATGAATACCAACACTGCTGCTCTGAAATATTTTCAAGTCCTCTTCATCAATCAAATATTGCTTCATTTTCCTACTCAATTATTTTAGTTTTCCATTTTGTATTGCTTGTATCCTTCTCCCTCAAATTATCTTTAATTAGATGATTTTTCATGTATCCTTCTCCCCCATTGACATCAATGACAAATGCTACATCACTATGTCAACAACAACTTCAATGTCAAAAGACACTTTTTACAAAATATATTCACTAGAGTCCTCATGACTCAGCTTAGATACACATACTCCCCATAGAGGAACTACTAGGATCTAGTCCAGAAGAAAAGATAAGGCTCATATACCACTGGACTGATGCAACACTCTGTATCACTTCTCAAAAGTAGGATGGGGCATAACCCCAAGCATACCTCTAAGACACTCAAATGTATCTTTAGGAAAAGGCTTTGTAAATATATCTACAATCTACTCTTTTGTACTTATGTACTCAAGTCTGACTTCTTTCTCTACAACTTTCTCTCTCACTACATGATAATTTATTTCTATATGCTTTGTCTTAGAATGTAGTATAGGATGTTGGATATTGCTAATGCATGGGGAGGTGATTGAGATATTTAATATGTTTAATCACTACATTACTGAATGGGCACTCATATTGTTGTCATTTATGTTTTTTCACTGATGTGAACATATGTTTTTTGTGAGGGAATCAGACTAGTTATCATAGTGTACAGATAGTGTACAGATGTTTCAGATCCCACAAATATTGATGAGAGTTTAGGAGGATGTTGCGATATTATATCCAAGATTGCAACATTTATTGCTTCATATTGGATGAGTTATAAATGCTTTGGTGAAGTCTGGTCAGTGAGTATGACAGTGAGAAATGATAGAGTTAGTCTTTGTGTTTTGTGTATAGCTTACAAAAGATATGAAATCATTGCATGCAAACTTAAAAGATGAAAGATAGAGTATTGAAGAGTTTTCTATGAAATATGCAAGGTATGGAATGCAGGATGACATCAGCTTTGACATGTGCTCTGGAAAGTGATCTATTTGGAAGCCAACTATAGAGATGTAGCATGTATGACGTATGGAGAACTTGAATTAAGGATGTTGGTCCTTAATTATTATAATATAATCATTATAGACTTGTTCTAGATCTAGTGTGTATCTAAGCAAGGGTTTATGTAATTGTTTATAATTAGGAAAGCCTTATGGGCTAACCTATTTATAAGAATTGTAATAAGGTATAAATGAAAGGCCTTTTCTTTGGAAAATATATGTATGAGAAGAAGATGATATAGAGAGGTTTTGAAAGCTATGAGATTGTGTTTGTTGTATGTAGAGAAGAGGTTTATTAGTGGACTTCATTGGAATTGATCAAGAAAAGATAGTTGTTGTTGAACAGTTCAAAAGATTGTGTATATCTTCATATATACTTATGTTGCAAATAGTGAGTTTTGAAGGTGGACTTAACCTTCTTTGGGTAGTGAGCCTTGGGCAGTGAGCCCTCCCTTTTGTTCTTGACTCTTAACAGGGTTTGTCCTCTAACAAGGACTATATACTTTAATATTTCAATAAGCTCCTAATAGGGATATATCTTCTAACAAGGATAAATATACTCTCAGTACATTATTTGTGGGTGCTAATTCCCACCAGGGTTTTTACCTTTAACATGGTTTCCCCGAGACCAAAATATTTTGTAATTGTGTTGGTATTCATTATGTTCATTAGATCTGATATTGTGCTGCTTAAAGTTTAAAGTTTAATAATCTATCATACAATTGATTCACCCCCCCTCTCAGTTGTATTGTGGACTATTATTCCTAACAATTGGTATTATAGCTTGTGCTCCTTAGAGAGAAAGCTTAATAGCTTGAGGTGATCTTGGAGATGACATTCTATAGGAAGGATAGTCCGAAGTTTGATCCTAAAAACTTTGATAGTTGGAAGAACAAGATGCGAACTTAGATATTTTGTTTTGGGATCAACTATTGGTTTATTACAAGGAACAATATAGCTATAAAGACCAAAGATGAATTGAAAACTACTACTAAGGATGAAAAGAAGATATTTTCATAGAACATGATCATAAGACAAGCATTGATCAACACACTCTTTGAAGGAGATTTTACTAAAGTTAAAGACTTGGATTCGACTTTCCAAATTTGGGAAAGATTAGAGGCACTATATGAAGGAGACAAGTATATCAAACAAGAGAAGTTACAAAACTAGAAGACAAAAATGGAGATGCTGCAAATGAATGAAGATGAAAGTATTAGGGCCTATGTTCAAAGGGTTACAGAAGCTATAGTTGGAATAAAAAATTGTGGAGGCACTTATGATGAAGAAGAAGTTATTGTGAAGATCCTTAGATCACTAACACCTTCTTACAAGTTCAAGGCATCTGCACATAATAAATTAGGAGAAGTTGTACCTAAAGTTGAATTTTCATTTAGGGCATTCATACACAAGAAATTGTGTGCACTTCTGAGCACCAACAAAGAAGACCTGAAAGAAGAGCTTGGTGAGTATGTTGAGGAATGGGAAAAGATATTGACAGAAGAAAGAAAGATGGATGAACTTGTTGCACTGATTTCTAGAAGAGAAAAAAGAGGTAAGGGAAAGTTTGAAGGTGAGTTTTCCTTGAAATGTTTTTCATGCAATAAGGTAGGTCATTTTTCATCTAGATGTCCTACAAGAGTTTCTAAGTACAAAACTAATTATGAAAAGATTAAAAGGGATAGAGAATGTTATTATGCTAGTGAAGGAATCTCTTGTGATGATGATTTAGATTATGAAGAGATTGGATTTGTTTCTATTAGAGATGAACTAGTACATGAAGAAAAAGCTTTAGTATCTCATGTTGACAAGAAAAATGAATGCATAATTGACAGTGGTTGTTCTCATCATATGACTGGTGATAAGGATAAGTTTGTTAAATTAGTAAAGTATGATGGAGGTGTTGTGAGGTTTGGGAACAATCTCCCTAAATCTATCATAGGAGTACGATCCATTACTCTAGATGGAAAGACTAATACAGACAATGTACTTCTTGTTGAAGGATTAAAACATAATTTGTTGAGTGTTGGATAGTTAATGGATAAAGAGTTTCATTTAAGATTTGTTAATGGTAAATATTTTATCAAAAGTAAGAAAAGAAAACTGATTGCAACTGGTTCAAAATCTAGAGGTTATGTATTTGAATTAAACACATCTGGAGCCTCTTGTTTTGTTGTGAAGGTAGATGACAATTGGTATGGCATAGGATATTTTTTCATGTTAATTTTGATAACATTGTGAAGGAAAGTATGGCTAATGTATTAAGAGATCTACGAAAGATTTGGAAACCATCTAACACAGTATGGAAAGAATGTGTTATGGTAAAACAGACTAGAAGCAATCACAAAAGAAAAGTATATACATCAAAAGGAAAGTTGGATCTGGTACATATAGATCTATGTAGACCTATAAGAACAAAATCATACTATGGTGAAAGGTATTTTATACTCTTTGTTGATGAATTTTTGAGAATGATGTGCGTTACTTATTTAAGAGATAAATCATAAGCATTTGATAAATTCAAGTTGTTCAAAGAAAAAGTAGAGAATGAATCAGGTTTAAAGATTAAGTGCTTAAGGTTAGATAGAGGTGGAGAGTTTGTTAGAAATAGGGAATATTGAGAGGGGGGAGTGAATCATTATTCTAAAAACTTTTACTTTTTCCCAATTATGGATATAACAAATTATCTTAATGCATGCATAATATAGTAAACTAAAGAACATGCATAGCAATAAAACAAATAAACTCATAAAACATTATTTGTTCTCGAGGAAACCCTGGCCAAGGGAAAACCCTGGTGGGGATGGTACCCAAAAAGATCCACTAATAAAAAGTATCTTTTTTAAGGATGTTGACCCTGTTAGGAGCCTATTACATGCATATAGTGTCTCAATCCTGATTAAGGGACTATAGGCCTTGTTAGAAGCCTCAACCCTGCTAAGAGTTGGTAGTACAAAATATGATTACTAGATGAACCCACTGCCTAAACAAGTAATATACAATAGCTATAGATTACAAAATAAGTCAAGGTACATAACCTTGTATTGCTTGCAACTTTGCATCAATATCTCTTCACTTGCTTTTTCACTATCACTACTGCTCTTACTTCTCTATGCATATCTTATTACAATTACATCATTACATGTCTTTATACAAGTTATTAACACTAATAAATCTTACAGTTGACTTGTCATAAGAATTATATAAAATGTATCTTTACCCAAGGTTTAACATCTAGGATGTCATCCCTTTATATTTTTAAGATATTATTTTGATAAACAAAATAATCCCTTAACTCTTTACCAATTCTATCTTCATATTCTGTCCTGTCGGCTTAACACTATCTTTGGTAAAATTGTCATAACTTTTTCCGTACATGTCATACTAACTTGCACTCTTAGGTGAGTCATCTATAGTCACCATAGTATCTATGTTCAAGTGCACAATCACTGAACTTACTCCAATCATCATCGCTAAACAAAACTATCATCAGGTACACTGGCAAAAACACTATCTCATACTTAGACAATTTTGCATTGTGCACTGACATACGTTCTCTCTGTCCTTTGTGATCTTCATGTAGATCATATGTTTCCATAATGAAAACATCTAAGTATGTAATGCAGCCAATTTTCCAACAATCTCCCCCTTTGTCATTGGTGGCAACATATGAGAAAATTGGCTAAGTCATAGGACTTCAAAATCTCAAAATTGTGGCCGTAACAAAAAAGCATGTATATACTATCCTTATAAATCCATATATCTTATCTATATACTATACTCCCCCTAAGAGTATACATCTTTTCATATTTATCAATTTTTTTCTATATATCTCTGCCCCTTTGACAACAATGACATAAAAAGGTAAGGAGGGTGTCAAAACTATGTTCGGACAAAAATGTTATACCTTGATTCAATATTGCAAAGCTGATAGGCTTGCAACACAATCTACAAAGTTCATCTTCATGGTCTCTATCTCTTTCTCCCATGCCTTCTTGATGGAATCTGCAACACTGTGTAGTGTGCACAATCCATAAGATGCAATTTCACATGCTTGGAGGTTGGCAAAACTAAACTTCTAAAAAGATGTCTTGGATGGAAGACATTCTTCCAGTCATCCTTCAACAATGCTCAATTTAATATAAATATGCTCTCTTAGAAGAGTGAATCTTTTCAGCTTCCTATCCTTGTCATCATGTAGAATCCTTATTTCATCATAAATTTTGCAAATTTTCTTCTCAATGTCGAGTATCTTCAAATTGGGGCTGGAAAGAAGATTTACCTCTATTTGAATTTCTGCTTCTTTGATCTTAATCTTTTGAATTTCTTCAGATACAAGGTTATTAGATTTTGTACACGAAACATTCAAATTTTTACCTCTGTCCAAGTTCCTTCCCAAATCTTTTATACAGATATCAAGACTGTTGATATCATTCCTGATATTTTGACTTATGTCTAGAAGTAGTTTGGCCTCATAGGCTACTTGTGCCTTCACATTAGCTATATCTGATAAGTTGGTAAACTCATCATCAAATATATTCATTACTTTATTTTCTCTTTCAAGTGGATCTGCCTCTGCAATTCGTGTAGTCACAATGCTTTGTAACTTCTTAGTTAACTCCTTAAGGGATCCTTCAAGGCTTTTTACCTTCTTATTCTTCCCAATAATCTTATTCAGAGATGTGATCAATTCCATCTAATCATCATCATCTACTTCTTTTCCCAAACTTTCAAATATAGATCCAATTTGAGTTTTCTTACCAATCTCAAGTGTAAGACTAATTTCTTCTTGACTGGGGGTTGCTACTTTCTTCTGTGTCTCCTTAGTCTCTTCAATTCTTGTGTCTCTCTTTTCTTCTCCTCTAGCACTCTCCTTCTCTTCAAAAGATGAATTGTCAAAATGTTCTCAAGGTTCTTAAAAGGATTATCATCACTATCTAGAGTGATTTTGGTTCCTTCCACATTCATTGTTTCATCTTCAATGTTAATAGCTGGTGGAGAGGGAGTTCTCAATTGTTCTATTTCCTTTTCTTTCTCTACTATTTATGTTGCATCTAATTGTTTTTCAACACTTTCTATCATCACTTTAACTATTTATTTTTGTGTTTCCTTGTTGATTTCCTCATAGTTACCTCCCATAATCTGAATTGTTCTTTTCTTGGTTCTCAAATGGGTATTCAGATCTTCCATGATATGTTTGAAGTGTTCTTCATTCTTAACATCACATAGATTCCTAACAATATTTTCTCTAATTTTGATGTCTTCATCTGTTGCTCTTTTCTTCCTGTTTACTAACTTTTCATACAAATCATCAAGTATTTTGTCCTGAATTGTGTCAAACTTCATGTTAGTAAATATCATGTGTTTCACAACTGCATTTTCAAGGTTCAATCTCTCTGCATAATCATACAGGTCATAGTACTTGTTCATTTTTGAAAAGTCTCCATCTTGTATGATGTATTCATTCACTTTGTCTATCTTTGGCTTCCAAGTTTTCTTCTTTACAGGGGTTTCTTCATCATCTTTTATTTCTGCAATCTTCGTCTGTACTGGTGGCACTAAAGTTTTTTGTCTTTTGCCCTTTCCAGTGGAAATCTCTTTCACTCTTTTACCAGGTGTAGAAGACAATGATCTAGTGGATTTCCTAACTTCTTGATCTTTATTAGTTTCTTCCACTTTCACTTTGATCTGTATGTCTTCTTGTTGTACTACAACTGATGATAGAGGTGGAATAGACAAAACTTCCTTTTGTCCCATGTCTCTAATTGTTGTTGTTGTCTGCTTAGCTATGAAAAGTTCTTGTTCAAACATCCATGTGTCCTTTAAAATCCTCTTTATTATACTTTCTACTCTCTTCTTAGATTTTTTTTCTTCTAAGATAGTCTTTGTGGAGTTGAAGTTCTCCTCAAAGGTTGCAAATCTATTGTTGTGAATGTCCAACTTGCTTTTAAGCAATATGCTCACATACTCTTATGTCTCTATTTCAGAAATTTCATAGCCAAGAGGGTCTATGAATTCTACTCTAGGTTCTACTTCTTCAATGAATGTAAAATTAGTATCAACCATAAAGCATATCTCATTCTTATACTTCTCTACTAAAGACTAAGGGATCCTTGTTCTGCTTGTCATCAAATTTTGAAATGTTTTGATTACCAACACTACACTCTCATTGACCTTGTCAATAAGATGTCTCATGTATACTTTGTTAATCCTTTCCATTGTAGTTTGACCATCATTCCAATCATTACCAATAGTTTAAGGAAATATTCTCAACAAATGGAAAAACATATAAGTGATCAATGATGAGAATCTAAACTGAGAGTATTTAGTCTTAATCTTTTCCAAATTTTCAAACAACTAAATTCTCAAAATCTCACACATGTTAACTTGAACTTTGTCTACACACATTAAATAGGCTACATGTATCATTCATGTTGCCATGTCATCTTCTCTTGAGTTTGCACAAAACTTAGTTCTAAGGATCTTACACAAATATCTAACATCATCTTGTTGTATCTTGTTAATCACTATTCCTCTTCCATTGTAAGATTAATTTGTGTTCTTTATAACTATTTTTATCATATTCTTCTCATTCAAAGGTATGGATCTAGTTTTAGATAGACTAGTTACCTCATGAATTAGGTCATTTGTGATATCTATCACTCTATCATCTAACCAAAACTTCCCATTGTGAATTCTGCTTAATGTTATCTTGGTACATTCCTCATTATCAAACTCATATTGTAGAGAATACTTTATAATATCATTATCTTTCAAATGTTCAAACCCTACTTTCAATGACATATATTGATTTTAAATCTTTTCATATTCTTTAGTAAAGTCACTATATGGAGAGTCTCAAGTCTTCATCCCAAAATGCTTCTAACATTTTCTAAGTGTAAAACTCTGTCTGGTATGGATGATAAAGCTAACTTAGGGTCTTACTCCAAGGGTTCTACTAGTTCCCTTTTGATTTTAGGTCGATTCTTATCCCTTACATTATGAATCAATGAAAAATCCATGACTTATGCAAATTCCTTAACTGATTTAGAGATCTTCTAAGTAAAATACCTCGATTCCATGATTTAGGGCTTGTGTAGAATCGGCTCAAAAATCCTTCACCAAATCCTTGCAAAACACTTACAATAACTACTCTTTGATCTCCTTAGCACTTTTATTCACCTTAAAGATCAAATAATATCGATCATAACCTTTTAACCTTTCAATCTCACGTAAATCTGACATCGCATTCAATTCCTTTGCCGCTTCTTTCCGAAAAGTTGTTTTTGCTTATCTACAAAACTTAAAACTTCTTGCGATCTTGAAAAACACAATATTTTTCTATGTGCTCTTAACCATAGTATCAATACATCATATACTACCTTTCATTAACTGTGCAAGACTCAATTCATCATATATCAACTTCTACACTAATCTAAGTTCCTATACTACTGTATTTTTCATAAATTAAGTGCTTTGAGATGGGTTAGGTAGAGATTCATTTTTACCACTTGATACTTCACCTTTATGATTACCTTTAGTGTTGAATATGTCTTCTTGATTTGTGGCTTTGATAAACTTCACTTCTTCTTCATTACTACAACATCCTTTCTGACTGTTAATTGCATTTTCATTTTTCTTTGCATGATTTCTAGGGTTAGGGTTAGGATGAGAAACCCTATTGTTCATTCTGCAAAACCTTTTTGTATGTCCAAACTTGTTACATATCTAACAAACTATTCCATTATTTCCATATCTTGGTCCAGACTGATTGATTTGTGATCTGCAATTTCTTGCAATGTGTCCAACTTTGTTGCATCTATAACATTATACTCCATTTCTCCTGTTCATATCTTCAGTAGGTCTCTTATCTGCATCGTTAGTATTCCTAAACATTCTACTACTATTATTATTCTCAACAAATTTAGGTTTTCTAAATTCAATAGCTCTATGTCCAAAACCATGACAATTATAACAATAACCATTAAGAGGTTTAAATTGCTTACCTGTGCAATCTTTCTTCATATGACCAAAAGTATTACAAGCAAAGAATCTACCTTTAAATTTTGTTTGTGTATCTTTAGGTGACTCCTCTTGCTTAGGTGGTTCTTCTTCTTTAGATGTATCTTCAGATTTATCTATTTGATCAGATTTCTTTTCATCTATGGTTTCAGGCATTTTCAGATCTGGTTCCTTACTTTCTTCATTTACTTTAGATGAGTTGAATCCAAGACTAGTTTTATCATAGAATGGTTTTTGATAAGATATTTGTTCATCAATCTTATCACTGGTTGAATATAGTCTTTCAAGTTTCTGGTTAGATTGAGTCAGTTCACCTTTCACAATTGTATTGTATTTCTCAAGCTCAGCATATTGTAAATTGAATTTCTCAAGTTCAGATGTCACTTTACCAAGTTTGGAATTTAGATCTTCTTTCTCAAGCTTTAGGTTTTCATTCTTAGATTTAAGATTTGCTTCATTCTTGCTATTTCCATCTTTCAGACTTAACTTTAGATTTTCTATCTTCAATTCATGTTTAAAGATCTCATTTTCTTTTTCCAGATTGTCATTACTATCTTCAATTTGAATTTTGGATTCCTTTTCTGATTTCAGATCTTCCAACTTATTTTTTAGTTTCTCAATGAGGTTCTTTGCATCATCATATTTTTCTTTCAGAGTATCTCTTTCTTTAGTAAGCATATCAATCTATTCAAAAGCTTCTTCAAAATTTTTCTGTAGCTGATCCATATCCATAGAGATCTTACTCAAGCTACTAGGCTTTCCTTGAATGATTATTTTCTGAGTAACTAAGCTCTGATATCAATTGTTAGAAATAGGGGATACTAAGAGGGGGGGCTGAATCAGTATTCTACAAACTTTTACTTTTGCCCAATTATGGATATAACAAATTATCTTAATGCATTCATAATGCAGTAAACTATATTACATGCATAGAAATAAAACAAATGAAATCATAACACATTATTTGTTTTTGAGGAAACCCTGGCCAAGGGAAAACCCCAGTGGGGATAGTACCCACAAAGATCCACTAATCAAAAGTATCATGTTAAGGATGTTGACCCTATTAGGAGCCTATTACATGCATATAGTGTCTCATTCCTTATTAAGGGACTATAGGCCTTATTCGAAGCTTCAACCCTGCTAAGACTTGGTAGTACAAAATATGATTACTAGATGAGCCCACTGCCCAAACAAGTAATATACAATAGTTATAGATTACAAAATAAGTCAAGGTACATAACCTTATACTGCTTGCAACTTCGCATCAATATCTCTTCACTTTCTTTCTCACTATCGCTACTGCTCTTACTTCTATGTGCATATATTATTACAATTACATCATTACATCTCTTTATACAAGTTATTAACACTAATAACTCTTATAGTCAGCTTGTCATAAGCATTATACAAAATGTATCATTACCCGAGGGTTAACATCTAGGATGTCATCCCTTTATATTATTAAGACATTATTTTGATAAACAAAATAATCCCTTAACTCTTTACCATTTCTATCTTCATATTCTATCCTGTCAGCTTACCACTATCTTTAGTAAAACTATCATAACTTCTTCCGTACATGTCATACTAACTTGCACTCTTAGGTGAGTCTTCTATAGTCACCATAGTATCTATGTTAAAATGTGCAAGCACTGAACTTATTGCAATCATCATCGCTAAAAAAAAAACTATCATCGCGTACACTGGCAAAAACACTATCTCATACTTAGAGAATTTTGCATTGTGCTCTATCATACTTTCTCTCTATCCTTTGCGATCTTCATGTAGATCATATGTTTCCATAATGACAACATCTAAGTATCTAACTCAGCCAAATTTGCAACAGATTTTACTTTAGACTTATTCAATTCATACTACAAAGAGCATGGGATAAAGAGACAAACATTTTCTCCTAGGACTCCACAACAAAATGTGATAGCAGAGCCAAGAAACATGACTATACTTGATGCTGCTAGGAAAATGTTGATTGAAGGAAATTTATCTCATGTACATTAGAGAGAGACTGTTGGAACAATAGTGTATACATTGAACAAAATTCAAATCATAGATGGTACAAGTAAGACTTCCTATGAATTATGGTTTGATCATACTCCTACTGTAAATTATTTCATAATATTTGGTAGTAAGTGTTATATCAAGAGAGAGGATGAGATAGGGAAGTTTGATGCTAGAAGTGATGAAGGAATCTTCCTTGGTTACTCTATTAAAAGAAAGGCTTACAAATGTTTCAATCTGAGATTGAGGAAGATGATTGAAATTAACAATGTAAGAATATATGAGAAGTTTCAAATACAAGAAAGAATGTATGACAGTAATCAGATTTTAGAGATAAAAGAAACTACTACTGCTACAGAAAGAGAAGAAAATGTTGAGGTAGAAAGCGAAAAAGAGGCTCATCAAATTTTATTCCAATATCCTTCAAATCTATATGAATGATTTCCAACTTCTCTGTTGTTGTAAACTTATTGTTAGGAAATGAGCTTCTCTTCTACTTAGCCATAACACATTCTTTGCAAATCATGTTAGTAGGTTTCATAATTCTAGTAAAATCTCTTACTGCAAGTGTAGTACTTACTTTCACTATATTATCAAAGTTTATATGACAAAATTGTCAGTGTCATAACCAACTGTCACCAATCTTAGTAATCAAGCATGTCATCTCAGTAGGACTCAACTAAAATATATTACCGAGTAAGAGTTTGGAGTTGGGGGACAATTCTGTGGAAGTCTTTTAGAAATGAGAGATGTCATTCGAAATGGGTGCCTGTTTTAGGTTCGGGCACCCGATCCTAAATTCAAAAAATGGGTGCCCATTTTTGAATTCAAAACGGGTGCCCATTTTTTAATTCAAAAAATGGGTGCCCGTTTCTTTTTTTCTTTTTTTTTTTTTAAGATTTAAAAATGCATTTTAAGACTTTGAATTTTTTTTTAAAAAAATGGGCGCCCATTTTTTGAATTCAAAAAATGGGTGCCCATTTCTTAAGACATGAGCGGGAAGCACACATCCACCTCAAATTTCATTTCAAATTCAATTTGGTTTAGGCTTGGTAGAACCAAGCCTATGCCTTGACATCCAAAAATTTGGTTAAGGCATTATACAGTAAAATTTCAGCCTTGCCATAATTTTTAGGACAACTTCCCAAATGAATTTTTTGATAAAATGAAAACCCATTTTAGCTCTTATTGTACAGATTATAAAAATATAAATTTTACAGTGATATGATAAATTTTAATATTTATACAATATTTATTAAGCCAACATGGTACCTAAACTTGAAATACCAAGGTTAACTAAAACTTTAATAACTTTTTTAATTTTTTGTTTTTTGAAAACTGAGTTATCTGTAATCAAACTACATATAATTCTTTTCAATTTAAAAAATAAAAAAATTGAAAAAAAGTGAAGTTATCATCAAATTATGCTGTCTGTACACCAGAGGTTTAAAAAATGTACTTTATAGTCAATTAAAAATTAATTAAAAAAAAAAATATTCAGTAAAAAAATAAGATAAAATATTCTCATCAATCTTTAGTGTTTTAGGTACCTTTTACCAAAAGGATTCCCAAAAATACATTCATTTACCTCAAAAAATGGTGTTCGTACACGCGTGAAGTGTGGTCTTGAAATAGGCATTTTGAAAAAGTGGTTTTTAGACATGCATACTAAAATTCAATTTATACCATGTGGGTATTGAAATAAATTACATATTTGAAAACTAGATTCCGAGCACTAAATTTTATATTCCTAAAATTTTTCAAGATTCAATCTTTAAGTGCTTCAAATTTGGACATCAATTGATAGAAATTTTGAAAAATAGAGAAAAGACTTCCACTTTTTGGCCAAAAGTGGGACCCAACTTCTTGCAGCCAGCCTACCTGTGGTTCTTGATCCATTACCAATTAAATTTTCATCCTTGTCTTTGATTATACAATTTTTCTTAGTAAACCAAACTTGATATCCCTTATCAAATAGCTATCCAACACTCAAAAGATTATGTTTCAATCCATCCACAAAGTAAACATCATGTGTTAGTCTTTCCATGAAGAGTAATAGATCCTATTCCTTTGATCAAATAAGGTGCAGTGTTTCCAACTCTAACAATTCCTCCAGTATAATTGTTAAACTTTATGAATTTCTTCATATCTCCAGTCATATGATGTGAACAACCACTATCTATAATCCCACAGATTTCTTTTCTACTTGAGAAACTAAATCTTCTTCTTTCTTAACTTTTGTTTTAGGGTTTTCTTCTTTTATTGCTATAGATTTTATATCATCATTCTCATTATCACTTTCACTTAGAGATTTTTCCATACTAGCTTCAAATTCTTCATCATTGGCATAGTAACATTTTTTAGATCTTCTAGGTATAAAGTTCTCTCTATACTTCTTTACTCTCTTTGGACATTTAGATTCAAAATGATCATATTCTTGACAAGTCCAACATTTAAAAAGTTTCTTACCATCAAGTTTTGTTTTCACAAGCAAAGCAATTCCTTCTTCAGTCTTCTCATCTTCTTCATTTCTGGTTCTACTACTACTAGAATAATCTCCACTTACATGAATACATCTTGAAAAAGTAGGGTGAATACTAAGTGCGCTAAATGTTGCCTCCATTCTAGGTAGATCTCCTGATTGCCTCAAGTTCATCTCTGCTACTTCTAGTCTTCCAAGAATAGTTTCTCTCGTGAAATTCTCAGTACAAGGTATAACTTGCTCAATCATCTGGGTTGTCTTCTTAAATGCAAGAGTCAATGTCCTCAAAATTTTCCATATTACTTCATTCTCTATCTTGATTCCTTCATAGGATTTTGTACCTGCAACAATTTCTAACATTCTACCAATATAGCTTCTAACATATTCATCTTCCATCATTATTATATCATCAAATGCACATATCCAATTATGTAATCCAACTTTATTTGCATGTTCATAACCTTCAAAAGTAGATTATAAAGATAACCAAACTTCATGAGATGTTTTTAGATATTTTACTTGACTATACTCATTTTCCAGAAGGGATGACAAGAGTTCTTCTCTGGCAAGTATGTTACACATGAATAGATCTCTCTCCTCATTAGTACATTCTTCAATTTTATCTTCATCAATGATAGTCTTCTTGATCTTTGTGATTAACGAGTATCCTGGTCCTAAACAAAGTAAATGTGTCTTCATCTTTTCTTTCCAGTTATCAAAGTTCACTCCATCAAACTTAGGGCTTTCTTTCCTGAAATGACTCGCCATGGATCTCCTTAAGTTGTTAAAATTTTCCTTCAAGGACCTCCTAGTCTGATACCAATTGTTAGAAAGTAAAGTCCACCAAGATAATTAAGAGAGGAGGGTGAATCTGTTATTAGATAAATACAAGTTTTATCACCTTTAACATATTTTAACCATGTAAGAAATGTAATCAACAACCATAGAAAGATATACATACACAATGACACAATAACACAAGATATGTTGACTAGGGAGCCTCTTGATCAAAGAGTAAACCCCTGTGGGAATGATTCCCACAAAAGATGCACTAATATGAAAGTTCCTTATGAGAGGATGGACTCTGTTAGGAGTCTTATGAAATATATTTAGTACATATGAATCTCTTTTAGGAGATTTTGAATCCCTGTGAAATAATTCTAACCCTATTAGGAGTTATGGAAGACAAAAGGACCCACTATCCAAATAGCTTCAAGGGAAAGATCATTGAACACACTGTCCAACTGATCTCTGTATTACTCAAAAAAATAATACCAAAAGATTACTAATCTCAACAAATTATCACTTCTCCTCTTACTGTGCCAAACCACACCAACTGCTTCATCAGATCTCAATACTAAATCTCTATACTTCACATATCCTTTGACAATAAGTATTGCTCAAATCCGCAACTCACTTTCACATACTATTGTACAATTTCTTACATTAAAATAAGGAAAATATTCCTTCCTTTAAACCACACTCAAATAATTACAAATGAGTCAACATACAAATTACAAAATAAAATCTTCCACATGTTACACAAAATCCCACAATTACATAAAAATGTTAGCTTCCAATTAGGATATTTTTTCACTTGTGCAACCTATAACCTTGTTGTCACATCCACGTCACAATAATCATGTATTAATCATCTGTACAACCTCACATGCCCAGATTCTATCCTAATTATGAGATATCATCTGATTTCCACAAACCGCTTCTTAGGAACACTACCTGAATTACACATAACTGTCATGAATAAATGAATTTACGCATGGGCTCTTAACCACAATCTTAGGAAATATCATAGATTAAGTCCTCAACTCTACATAGGTTAATCTTCAATATCTCATGTGTGCTAATTAAAACATTATTTGCCTCTCTACTAATCTTCAGTAGATCACTGTGTTGACATGAATGATAATAAAAGTCATGAATGCAACAACAACTGCTACAGAATGGCTCTGAATACTCCCCCATAGGATATATTCAAAATTCATTCCTAACATAGGAATCTGTATATAAAGTACTAAATTAGTGAATTATTTTATTATTATCAATTTATGTAGTATTATGAATATTATTATGTATGACCCCTACACAAGTGTTACCCACAAAAATATGCATGCACTAATAGGAAGTCACTAGATTGTGTGGATGATTAATGTCTAGGCTATGTCAAGGCATTATTCAATCTTCACCTAGTTGGTAGAGGTGAAGTTCCCAAGTGGTACCCTTGATATAATACCATAATG
This sequence comes from Chamaecyparis obtusa, assembly GCA_027943335.1. Taxonomy (NCBI): domain Eukaryota; kingdom Viridiplantae; phylum Streptophyta; class Pinopsida; order Cupressales; family Cupressaceae; genus Chamaecyparis; species Chamaecyparis obtusa. The sequence goes on along the minus strand of BSBK01002136.1, from coordinate 6,600 downwards.
ATGCAGGAGAATCTCTAGTCCTTGGCAATCCTATGTCACCAAAAACATATTTGAGTTTTTTTGTGTTGCTCGGTTCCTTCTTTAACCGAGTTGTCTCGATATTTAGTTAGCTTCATTTGGTTACCGAGTTTGGTTATTTATCTCCTAGGTGGTCAGTTGTTTCACTAGAGCTCGGTGATGCTTGTCTTGTGCTTGGTCATCCTTGATTATCGAGTGGTTTATTTTGAGTTTCTGTTGGGCTGACTTGTGAATTTATTTTAGGTCATGGATTTAATGCTGGTATCTATCATTGGGAAGTGTGTGGTCCTAGATCTAACTATTACTTCCATTAATTATGGATCTAAAGGCTGACTCAGTTCGGTGGATTCTTGTATAAATGTAGTTGTTTGGTTAGAGTTTAGGGAGTCAGTTTTAGTTAGAAAGAAGAAGATAGAAGATTAGAGGTTGTTCATAGATCCTCGCATGTTTGATGACTTATGTAATTTATTGTAATATCTATCTATAACCAAGAATCCCTTACAACCTGACATGTATGAATCTATTTGAATTTATTATTTAAAAGTTGATATGCATTCTCTCCCTTCCACTATTTCTATTTTCTTTTGTGTGTGTTTGAGAAGGGTGGATCTTGTAGGGTGTGCCGTTATTTGGCCCCTCCTAATCCTTGTTGCATTAGGTGGTATTAGAGTGAGGTGAGATCTAGATCTAGGTTTACGAATCTAGATTTGTAGGTTCCTTCTTGCAAAGAGCTAGTTGAATTGTTGTGGGGTAGCATATTGCGGTATGACCTATAGTTAGAGAGGGTTTTCAACATGGTTCATGGAAGGTGAGATGTAGATCCAGGATTGGAAGACATGTTGAGACAACTTTCTTCTATATTAGAAGTCATTAAAATAGCCCAAAGAATAGGAAGACATCTTGAAGATGTTAGCGATGATGAAGTTGAGGAAGAACAAGCGAATGTGGAACCTGCACCTAACATGGATGAGGGTGAGGAAAGATTCTTGAAGGCTTTGACAAATCTGAAGTCTACACCACATTTCAATCCTCCTGAGTATGGTGGAAAATTAGATTTTGATGAATTGGTGGACTGGATCACTGAGATGGAAAAGTAATTTGAGAATAAAAATGTACTTGAAGACAAGAAGGTGAAAATTTCAAGCAAAAAGTTGAAAATTCATGCATCCTTATGGTGGGAACATCTACAGCTGGATAGAAAGAGGAAAGGAAAAGACAAAATCAAGGTATGGAATAAAATGGTGAATAAATTGAAAGGAAAGTTCTTACCTTGTGATTATCAGATTAACCTAGTTAGGCAAATGCAAATTTTAAGGTCAAAAGATAGTTCACTAAAGGAATATACTAAGGAATTCTATAGACTAGATATCAAATCTGGACATGATCAAGATGATGTGGAAAGAATTGCTAGATACCTCAATGGTTTGAGAGTTTCCATCCAAGAAGAAATTAGTTTGGTCAAATTGGAGAACATTGAAGAGGCTTATCAATTTGCATTGAAAGCTGAGGAGAAATTGAACAAGAGACATGAGAAAGGACAAAGAGGTAGAGGTGGTATATTTTCTAAAGGAAGAGGTAGATCTAATGGTGAAAATAGTAGATCTGAACTAGAAAATAAAAATCTGGATAAAGGAAAGACCGAGTGTAAAGGTAAAACTTTATCTAGAGGCAGATGCAGTAACTATTGAGGTGGTTATAATAGAGGAAGATTTTGAAGAACTTGTTACAATTGTGGAGAAGAAGGACATAGGTCATTTGAGTGTACACATGCAAGTAAGAAGGTTGGTAGTAGTAGAAATGCTTTGGTGCAAGAAGAATCACCAAATGAACCTGAGAAGGAAAATAAGTTGAATGTAAGGAGAGCACTTTGGAATGAAGGTAAAAAGGAAGATCTGGTAAGGAAACATTTTTTCAAGACCAGATGTAGAGTTTCTAATAAAGTTTGGAAGGTAATCATTGACAATTGTAGCTTGAAGAATCTGGCATGTGAGGAAATGGTCACAAAGTTTCAATTGAAAAGGTTAGAACATTAAAATCCTCATGGATCAAGGATGAGCATACACTCTTGGTAAGTGAACAATTTTATGTGAATTTTAAAATTGGAAAGTCCTACGATAATTAGGTGTTGTGTGATATCATGCCTATGGATTGTTGTCATATTTTGTTGGGTAGACCTTGGCAATATGATAGACATGCTATATATGATGGAAGATTGTGCAAGTATACTATTTCGGCTAATGGTAGAAGACAAATCTTGTTACCTTTGATGGAAGAACCTGTTAGTAATGTTTGCACATCTATGAAATTTTGCTTGATGGAAGGAAGAAAATTTGTTAAAGATTTGAAGAAGAATGATGTATGTTTTGTTATCATTCCTAACAAACCAAGTAAGAAAATAGAGGTTAGTGTCCCTAAGGAGATTGATAGGTTACTCACCGAGTATAGTGAAATAATTTCTTATAATGTACCTGATGGTTTTCCATAGAAGAGAAGCATTTATCATTGTATGTATCTAATCCCTAGAGCTAGTTTACCAAATAAGGCACCTCATCGGTTGACACCTACCGAGAATTAGGAATTGAATCGATAGATTTGAGAGTTTCTAGAGAAAGGTTTGATCAGAGAAATTTTGAGTCCTTGTGTAGTACCTATAGTATTGGCACCTAAGAAGAATGGAGAATGGAAAATGTGTACTGATTCTAAAGAAATCAACAAGATAATAGTGAAGTATAGGTTTCCTATACTGAGAATGGATGACATAATGGATAGTTTGACTGGAGCTAAGTATTTTACAAAAATTGATTTGAAAAGTGGGTATCATCAGATCAAAATTAGAGAAGGTGATGAATGGAAGACTTCTTTGAAGAAAAAATAAGGTTTGTATGAGTGGTTGGTATGGAAGACTTCTTTCATAGGAGTACCAAGTATTGTTATGAGGAAGATGAATGAATTTTTGAAGAAATTATTGGGAAAGTTTGTGATTGTATATCTTCATGATATTCTAATATTCAGTAAGACTAGAGAAGAACATTTGTTGCATGTAAGATAAGTTTTGAAAAGATTGAAAGAACAAAAGTTGCTAATAAATCTGAAAAAGTGTTCATTCATGACAGAAGAGATTGTGTATTTGGGATTTGTGATTGCAACAGGTGGTTTGAAAATGGATCTTGAAAAGGTTGAAGCTATTTTGAATTGTCCTACACCTATGAATGCTAGTGAGGTAAGATTATTTCATGGTTTGGCAAGTTTTGACCAAAAGTTCTTAAGGAATTTCAGTTCAATTTGTAATTCTATGACTGAGACTATGAGAGGAGACAAAAGAGAATTCAAGTGGACACATGGAGATGATAAAAGTTATGAGACTCTAAAGTAGAAGGTTGTTGAATTGCCTGTTTTGGCATTGCCTAATTTTAATAAGGTATTTCAAGTGGAATGTGATGCAAGTGGTAGTGCAATTAGAGCTGTGTTGAGTCAAGAAGGTAAACTTGTTGCTTTCTTTAGTGAAAAGTTGAATGATGCTAGAAGGAAATATTCTATGTATGATCAAGAATTCTATGCTATTGTCCAAGCGCTGAAGAAATGAAGACATTATTTTATATTGAGTGAATTTGTGTTGTATAATGATCATAAAGATTTACAGCATTTGGGTAGTCAGAATAAGTTGAATCAGAGACATATGAAATGGGTTGAGTATTTGTAAAGTTATACATTTGTGATAAAGCATAAGAGTGGAGTCACTAACCGAGTTGCTGATGCATTGAGTAGAAGAAGATCTTTGATGATCGAGATGAAAATTGAAGTTCTTGGTTTTGAAGACGTGAGATATTCTTATGAGTTTGATCTTGATTTTTTTGAGCCATGGAGAAAGTGCAGAGCACCTATTCAAGATCAACCGAGTACTAAATGGGATGAATATTTTATTCAAGAAGGTATGTTGTTTAAAGGTATTTAGTTGTGTATACCGAAAGGACCAATGAGAACTAATTTGATAAAGGAGAAACATAGTAGTGGTTTGGCTGGACATTTTGGTGTTGGTAAGACATTGAATTTTCTTAAGGAGAAATATTATTGGCCACAATTGTATAAAGATGTTCAGAAATTTTTGAAAAGTTGTGGAGTTTGTCAAGTTGCAAAAGGAGTGAGTCAGAATACTAGATTGTATACACCGATTGTTGTACCTAAGACACATTGGATTGACATTAGTATGGATTTTGGTCTTGGCTTACCGAAGAGAGTAAGAGGTAATGATTCTATATTTGTTGTTGTGGAATAATTTTTTAAAATGGAACATTTTATACCTTATAGAAAGACATCTGATGCAGTACATGTAGCTGATCTTTTCTTTAAGGAAATTGTAATATTACATGGATTACCAAGGATTATTTTCTCTAACGGAGACAGTAAATTCATTGGATACTTTTGGAAGACTCTTTTGAAGAAGTTTGGCACAAAGTTGAAATATAGTTCTACATTTTACCCACAAACTGATGGATAGATTGAAGTTTTGAATAGAAGTTTGGGAAATCTTTTGAGATGTTTAGTTGGAGACACACCAAGTAATTTGGATTCTGTCTTAGCACAAGAAGAGTTTTCATACAATAATTTAGAGAATAGGAGTACTGGAAAAATACCTTTTTAGATTGTGAATGGCATACAACTGAGAGGTATATCTGATTTGAGAGACATTGCTGATGAAAGAAAGAGAAGTGTTGAAGGTGTAAAATTTGCTGAGTACATGAAGACATTGCATGAAGATGTGAAGCTGAAATTGGAAAAGAGTAATAAAAAATACAAAGATAGAGCTGATAGATCAAGGAGACATAAGACTTTTGATGTTGGTGATGAAGTGATGGTTCATTTGAAGAAAGGAAGATTTCATGTTGGAACATATGGGGAGTTGAAGATGAAGAAGTTTGGACCTTGCAAGATTCTGAAAAAATTTGATAGCGGAAATGCATATGAGGTTGAGTTACCTGATGACATGGATATATCACCTATTTTAAACATTGCTGATTTGTATGAGTTTCATGAATTTGATGAAGAAACGGCAGTACCGATGGAATATCCTAAGAAATAGACCGAAGAAGTTGAGAATATTTTGGAGCAAAGGATTAACAAAAGAACAAGAGGTAAATAGTATATGGAATATTTGGTAAAGTGGAAGAATACACTGATTGACGATAGTTCATAGATTTTAGAGTCTAAGTTGGATGTAGCTCGGATCTGTTGGAAATATAGATGTAGTAACTGAGATGGGGGGGACGGGTGAATCAGTTAACCATAAAATATTACCACTGATCCCTTAAATATCTTAACAAATTATTTACTGTGCCACTCGGTAAATATACAGAGAAATGCTGAAAACTTGATCCTTGAAGTGTGTAATAATTAAACTGTTCTTAAGCATTCATCACTGATTAACTTACATGAATAAAGAAAATAACATGAACACAAGAGACACCAGATTTACCATGGAAACCCAATATGGGAAAAACCACCAATGTAACTAGTTACTATTTTTCACTCTTCTGAAGTGATGCCCGGTTAGAAGCCCACCTGGTAAAAGGTTACAAAACACACTGTTAGGTGTGACCTTGTTAGAGGATTTAATCACCCTGCTAGGAGTGGCCTTGTAAGAGGTCTTGAAACAATTCAATAGAACTATTACCTTGTTAGAGGATTTACAAAATGGTTGTTAAACCAAGTCGGTTAAGAGATTTTAATATCACTGCTACAATTGCTAGAGAGTAACAATGAAATGACTTGCAACTAAATTGCTGAATATAGATCTATGTTCTGTTTCACTAGATCCTTACTGATCAATTAAATCTTTGCTGCTCCTCAAGGATATCTAACCATCCTTCAAAATTCACACACACCCTTCTTCAAAATGATTTCTGCATGCTATATATCTTTTATTCACCACTTGACCTTCTATATATATGCCATTTCATAATCATTTAGATTGTCAAGTCGGCACTAATAATTATTCTAACAGTCGACTGGGATAAACAAACTATAATAACAAAATTCTTTGAAAGGGCCGACCTTGCTCGGTAAACATAATCTTGAAAAGATTTCCTTCGGTGACCGAGAGAACTCAGTAACCACAGTGAATTCTGCAACATCCTTTGGAGACTGAGAGAGCTCGATAACCACTAATTTTCCTTTGATAACTAAGGAGGCTCAGTTAACATTGTTACCCTGTCATGTTTCCTTTAGACACTTGAGAGAGCTCGGTAGACACTAAAAACTGCCTAGCTGACCGACTAAGCTCGATAGATACTAAGAACCGCTTAGCTGACCAACTGAACTTGGTAGATACTAAGAGCGATAATTGATATGACATTTTTGTGACATCAAAAACAACACATAGCTAATCCAAAAATGTCCTTCAGACAATTGTATCCAACAATCTCCCTCTTTGGCATTGATGGTAACACAACATGTCATAGCACAATGAAATTTCACAGAGAAACCAAGAGTAAGAAACATATCCTTAGCTTCATTCTGATTCCCATCATCTTCAAACTTCTTTCTTTGACTGAGAACTCTCCCTCTTAACTTCTCAGATTATTCTTC
>BSBK01002135.1:75000-300000 GCA_027943335.1 Chamaecyparis obtusa | reverse complement strand
TCTTTGTTAGGAGATACTTTTACTTCTTCATTATCATCATTCTCAAAGTCATTAGCTATCTTGTCATTTTCAAAAAGTCCACTAGGTGATTTTAATTTCAAAGAGGAAGGCCACACGTTTTTGTCATACTCATTGCACACCAAAGTGTTATACTACAACTGATTGAATATCTTAAGGAAGAGATTGACAACTGATTGAATAATTCAAGGGAGATACTGATGATCACTGAGCTACTAAGATATATGTGACACATTAAATCAGTTATTATATTGTTGTTGATGTCAACTAGTTTTGACTGTACTTATCATGTTAGTTACAAACATTTGAAGAAGGAAATAATAGTGAAGGAATGAGATATTAACATGAAGATGAGATGTGTGAGAAAGATATGGATATGGTATTCCTTGGGTAACTTATTGATGATTCTATGACATTGTGTTAGTGATTTGATTGTATTGCATAATTCTATTGTGAATTAAAGATCAAGAATGAACAAGTTTATGTAGTCGGTAAATGAACTCAGCATACACTGAGTTGAAATAGTGTACACCGAACAAGTGTAGTGTATAGCGAGTACAGTGTTAACCAAGTTAGAAGTCACTGACACATCACGGTATTGATTGAGTGAAAGAAATAAATAGAACATATGACTGTTGACTAAAGATGATGAGACAATTATGGATGATTCTGAGGTTAAAGATAAAGTTTGTTCTGAGATTAAACGGCTGATAAAATTCAAGGATGATCAGATGATGGAGAATGAAACATGTTAAAGAAATAAGTTTTGAGGAAGGTTGAAGCGGCAAAATCAATGGTGAAGATTAAGAGGCAAAATCTATGGCTAAGAATAAAATAGTTTATCATGTCTATAAAAGGAGAGATTCATAATTAATTCTAGAATGCGCGTGAGGAGATTGCATTCATGCAAAGCTAGTCATATAGGTTGAAGACATAATCGAGCAAATCTAAAGACAACATCGAGCGTCAGAGAAAGGAATTAATTGAGCAGAATAGAGTTGGAGGATATAAAGGAATTGAATTGAGTACATTGGCCAGAGGTATTTTGAGCTTAGCATAGATCTAAAAATTTGTAAAATAAAGTTGTATTTGAATCAGATCATTTACTGTTGCATTCTAACCATTTCTATAGATAAAATCTCTTAACCGAGTGGGACTTAACAGTCTTTATTATTTCATTATGACATTCAATAAATGTTGATTGTTTTCATGTTGACCCTATAGTGAATTCTTGGTCACGGAGAAATGTTAGTGATAAAACCTCTAACTAGGTCACACCTTACAGTGTGTTATTGTAACCTTTAACAAGGTTGGCTCTTAACTGAGCTCACTTCAGAAGAGTGAAATTATTTTTGGGTACCGGTCCCAGGTAGTTTCTCCCCTAACAGGGTTTCCATGTTAAAAATCAAGCTTTATATGTGTATGAATGTGATGATTTGTTATTTTACTTTACACATTACAATTACTGATTTGATCAATATATACACTAGTTAATTTACTGGTATTCGGTTAATGAACATAAAGGCACGGTTAAAGTTTTACCGAGTTGTTTAAATTGATTTGAAAGAGTTGTTTTATATATCTGGGAGTATTTGAGACTGTAGGATAATTGGACTTAACTAATTCACCCCCCAGTTATCTAACACAAAGTATAATTGTTAGTTTTATATCTTTTTTTAATTCATGTTGAAGAGAATACTAATGTATTGACGCATTCAATTTTTTTTATTAGTTCAACCAATAAGTATATAGAATTTTAAAAAAATTGAATAACAATCTTATATTCAATGTTTAATTTTTATGTTAAATAATTATCAAAATCTTTTTATCTTTTTTATTATTGATTTATATTGAAAATATTTCGTATAAAAATCATAATTTCTTTTTTGAAAAACAATATATGTCTAATCTAATACATTTATTTCATTAAATCAGATGATATTAAAAAAAAAATTATTTGTAACAATAATATTTTATTAATAAAAAGGAAGTGCATCATATTAGTAGGATTTTTTACTGCCATGTCCGGACCCACCTACATCTATTTCTATAGGATCCTTAAGCTCTGTCAGCAACAACTACCCTTTATACATCATATTTGGCATAAAAATTTGCATGTCTTCATAAATATGAGCATATAATAATTACTTCACCATCTACCATCCTCGAGTTTTCCACTTGCATTTTTTTCACACGCTCAAATATCATCACCTTCTGTTCAAGTCGCCTCACCATTCTTGGAATTCTTGCAATATCAAATCAGCAGATCCAATCCATTTCCATAACATACATCATAAATTCTGCCCCTTGGAATGGTCAACAATTTTGCAACTCAAAATACCCATGGCACTGAAGATATTTTTGCAAAATGTTTGTCAAGGTCTTTAATCGATTCTTCATTCACTTTTGCATTGTTTCCCTAATCCCTATATAACTCCCCCTAAAACACTATTCTTCATCAAATCTTCTCTTCTATTCCTCCAACGTTGAAGACAAAAATCTCCAGCCAGTTGCAGATACCATCAAAATATAGTTATGTAAGATTTTTCCAAAAATTCTCCCCATCATCAATTACAAATAATTAAATGTATGTAGCCTCAACATCATGTGCTCTCATGTTCCATCTCCCACACCTATTATTTGAGCGCTGCTTCTTTTGGAAAGGGATTTCAAACACCTTAGTCGCTCTTTTAATTTCCTCTTCATGGGCTCGAATGACCTCCTTCAAATTTTCCAAATCCCTTGCTTTATTTTCCTTATAAGCTTCTTTATTCACTTTTCTCCACCAACACATAAAGGGAACCAAACCAAAAACCCTTGATGACTCCTCATCTTCAAAATATTCTAAGATATTTGATCCTATCCTCGACACAACTTACTCTAATATCGACTCCATCCCGAACAACATATCCTCCTCAAACAAACATTTAACAACTCTTCTCACCTCATCCATTTCCACCCTGATTTCCAAGCCCCAAGAAATCACCATTTAAATCACGTCAACATTTAGGCCATTTTTTCTTTTGTTCTTTAAATTGGCTGCCCAAAAGCTTCAAGACATTCTCCACTACACCCTCCATTTTAATTTTGAATAGGCCAAAGATCCTTTCTTTTCTTATCGAGGCTTTGAATCCCTTTTGTTACTTATGGGTGTCAATAGAAAAATTCACCTCCATTGCCTTTGCATGTATGATTGACAACTAAGAACAATCTGCTTTGCAACACCCTAAACAAGACTACCTTGTTGTCAGCTCAAGCAATAACACATAAGTAAAAAATGAAGCCACCACCTCCATCCATATATATCCTCTTCAAAGGTCACAATCATTTAAATCTATGGTGTAATGTGTGCCTCAATCATTAGCACCTTACATCCCCTCCTATCAACTGCATTCAAATCATTAAAACTACTGCCACCTTCAAACCATCACCACCAAACTAATTATTGCCCACTTAATTTAATAAAAGGTCTAAACTAATGTTGCAAAACTCCTCAAAATATATTTCATTAGTCTTTTTCAACTTGATTGCTCACTTAGATAACACGTCTACTTCCATATTGTCACTCCTTCTTATATGGCTAACTCTGAAGTCCTGAAAAGACATTAGCAGGGAATTAATTTCCCCAATCACAGTTTGGATATGCCATGATTGGGCATAACTATTCTTTATGGCATTCACAATTATTTGTGAATCCCCCTCTAAATGAATCTTATGCACATTCATCCTTTTGCCAACCTAAAGTGAAAGTAAAGTTTCCCTTGCCTCTACCACATTATTAGTTCCATCCTTTAATTTTTTAGCTACAAAGGCCAAAGTACATCCCTTCCAATATCATACAATAACTCCTACCCCCGACGACCCTGGATTTCCTTTTGTAGCCCCATCAAAATTCACCTTAATCTAATTAACCTATGGTCTTTCCCATTCAATTATACTCATGTCACACTATAACACATGTGACTTCCCAACTACACACCCACATCTAATTTTTATCCCAAGTCAACCAACATGAATTTTCCTATCCTCTAGTGTATAGGGTGAACCAGGCATCTAGTTCATTGGGGAAACCCACATAATCTCTTCTATAAAAATGTTAATTCTAGCTTTGAATCTCTCTAGAGACTCCATCTTTCCCTAAAAGATTCTTCTATTATGTTCTTTCCATATCTCCCATATAATACTGGAAGGGAAAACCTTCCAAATTTAAGAAAGAGTAGATCTCCTTTAGGATATCGTCCAACTTTCAAAGACCTCCTTCACCTTGTTTTGTAAGGGACCACTCCAATTTAGTTTAGAAGTAACCATAGACCAACAATCCTTAGAAAAATGGAATTGTAACAATAAATGATCAACATCCTCAGAAGCTACATTGCACATCACACATTTTGTAGGGCCATAAAAACCAAATCTTTTTCTTCTTTCTCCTGTAAGGATTCTTCCATGAATTGATAACCATGCCAAGGATCCTGCTTTAGGAAGGCATTCTTTACTCCAACATAACTTGGTGGGCCAATCCAAAAGGGTTTCATCATTTTCTAATGACATATGCCCAAGTCTAACAGGAAAAAACTCCACTTTTTGTTGCACACCATATAATTCCATTAGCTTTCTCTGTTCTAACAAACTCTCTAGAAAGGAGTAAGTCCTTCATCATATTAACCTGTTGATCTGATAGGACCAAATGATCCACACTTTTCCATCCCCATTGTTCACCAACTAAAGAGTCACTAACCTCTAAATAATCTAACACTTTTTCACCCCATCTCTTAGTGAAGAAATCCATCAACATTGCTAGTCTGCATTATCTTTAAGGGATACATGTCCATTCCAAGAATCCCTCCAAAAGAAAGCACAATTACCAGTGCCCACTTGCCAAGAAATGTTCTCTTTAATCACCTTTATGCATTCCAAAATAAAGTTCCACATTGCAGAGCCTTTGGGGGGGTTCCAAATAGTAAAGATTCTCACACTATTTTGAGAATCTAAATATTTTGCCTTGAGAATTTTGACCTAAAGGCTATATGGATTTGAATACATTTTCCACACCAATTTGGATCCAAGAGCTAAATTCATTTTATGTAAGTTTCTAAGCCCTATTAGAAAGTAAATTCCACCAAGATAACTGAGAGGAGGGGGGGGGGGGGGGGGGTGAATTAGTTATCTGATAATTATAACTTTTATCAATTTCAACAACATTTAACCATGTAAGCAATATAATTACCAACCATAGAAAGATATTCATACACATAACACAATGACACAAGATATGTTGACTAGGGAACCTCTTGATCAAAGAGTAAACCCCGGTGGGAATGATGCCCACAAAAGATGCACTAATATGAATATTCCTTGTGAAAGGATGGACTCTGTTAGGAGTCTTATGAAATACACTCAATACATATGAATCCCAATTAGGAGATTTTGAATCCCTGTTAAAAGATTCTAACCCTGTTAAGAGTTATGGAAGACAGAAGGACCCACTGCCCAAACAGCTTCAATGGTAAGATCACTGAACACACTGTCCAACTAACCTTAAGACTATTCAGCAGAATAATATGAAATATGTTACCTCCTTCACTATGCCAAACCACACTCACTGCAATACCAGATCTCAATTTTAGATCTCTATACTTCGCATGTCTTCCTTCACAACTGCATTGGCTCTCTTCTTCACTTCATGCATACATTCACATTCAACTATATTCAATTACTTGCTCATCATAATCATTCATACCATATATTCATTATAACAAGGAAAAACATTCCTTCCTTTATACCACACTCAAACAATTACAAATGAGTCAGCACATAATTACAAAATAAAAGTTTTCCACACACTACATCAAAATTACACAAAACTGTCAGCTTCCAAATACAATAACTCTTCACTCGTGTGACCTCAAAGTTTGTGTTGTCATCCACATTACTATCAATGTGTCTCTAGCTTCCCTTTAACTACGCAAAACCAAATTCCATCCCAATTAGGAGATATCATCCAATTTCCACAAACTGCTACTCAAGAACACTGGTTCCACCAAAATGCTCATAACTTTCATGAATAAATGAATTAATGTCTATGCTCTTAACCATAGACATAAAACATATCAAAGAATATAACCTCAACATTTCATATCTCCAACTACAATATAACACGTGCGCTAATTAAAACATTGTCTGCTTCTCTGCGAGTCTCTAGAAGATCACTGTGTTGACATCAATGACAATCATAGTCATGAATGCAACAACAACTGCTATAGAATGACTACCAAGCATTCATTCCTAACAATCTCCCCCATTGGCATTGATGGCAACATAGATGAAAAACATCCAATGTTCCAAAAATCCAATACTGCAACACTGTTGCTCAGAAAAATGCTTCAAGTCCTCTTCATTAATCAAATCTTGCTTCGTTTTCCTATTCAAATCGTACAAATGGTTTTTCATGTACACTTCTCCCCCATTGACATCAATGACAAAAGTTTTATCATTATGTCAACAACAACTCAATGTCAAAAGACACTATTTAGAAAATACAATCACAAGAGTCCTCATGACTCAGCTTAGATACACATACTCCCCCATAGAGGAAGTACCAACATCCAGTCCAGAAGAAAAAATAAGGCTCATATACCACTGGATGGATGCAACCAACTACATCATTACTCAAAAGTAGGCTGGGGCATAACCCCAAGCATACCTCTTAGATACTCAAATGTATCCTTAGGCAAAAGTTTAGTAAATATGTCTGCTATCTGCTCCTTTGTGCTTATGTACTCCAGTCTAACTTCTTTCTCAACAACTTTCTCTCTTACAACATGATACCTGATCTATATATGCTTTGTCTTAGAATGTAATATAGGATTCTTAGACATACTAACTATACTGGTGTTGTCACAGTGTATGACAACGGGCTCAACAAACTTTATTCCAATATCCTTCAGCATTTGCTTCATCCAAATTATCCAGTTACAATTGTTTGTTGTTGCTACATACTCTACTTCTGTTGTGCTTTGTGAAATACAATTCTGCTTCTTGCTTATGCAAGAAACCAATCTTCCTCCAAGGAAAAATGCTCCACCACTGCTGCTTTTCTTATCATCAACACTACCTCCCTAATCAACATCTGTATATGCACATAGGGTAAAATCATCAGATTCTTCATACCACAATCCATAGTCCATTGTGCCTCTTAAATATCTCAGTATCCTCTTTACTACTGCATAATGTGATTCTCTAGGTTCAGCTTGAAATCTTGCTACAATTCCAACTGAATGTGCTATATCAGGTCTTGTATGTGTCAAATACTACAATCCTCCAATCATAGATCTATATTTCTTCTGTTCAACTGCTGGTGTTTCATCTGTGCTAGATAGTTTATGTCTTGTAACCATAGGTGTTCCAACTAGTTTACAGTTCTCCATTCTGAATCTTTTTAGCAAATCATTCAGATACTTTATCTAACTTACAAAAATTCCATCACTATTTTGTGTTATCTATAATCCCAAAAAGTATTTCATTTCACCAATCATACTCATTTCAAATTCAATTTTCATTTCATCAGCAAATTTGTCACTAACTTCATCTTCTCCTCCAAAAATAATGCCATCAACAAAAATTACTACAACTAACAATCCATTTTCAATTTCTTTTGTGTACAGATTGCTATCAGTTGTTCCTTTTGTAAATCCCAATTTTAACAAATACTTATCTAGTCTTGCATACCAAGTTCTAGGTGCTTGCTTTAGTCCATATAATGCTTTCTTCAGTTTACATACCATGTCTCCTTCTTGAGTCAAAGGAAAACATTCAGGCTGCTCAATGTATACTTCTTCTTCCAATTCACCATTCATGAATGTGGACTTCACATCCATCTGATATACTTTGAATTTCTTAAAAGTTACATAGGCCAAAAACATTCTTACTGCTTCAATTCTTGCTACAGGTGCAAAAGTTTCTTCATAGTCAATTCCTTCTTGCTGTGAGTATCCTTTACATACCAATCTTGCTTTGTTTCTTACTACTTCTCCTTGTTCATTCATCTTGTTTCTGAATACCCATTTAGTTCTAATCACATTCTTGTCTTTAGGTCTAGGAACCAATTCCCATGTCTTGTTCTTTTCAATCTGATCTAATTCTTCTTTGATAGCTTTAATCCAATGTTCATCTTCACAAGCTTCATTAGTAGATTTAGGTTCAATTTGAGAAATCAAACATAAACGTACCTTATTTCAAGTCATAACTCCTCTGTCCAAGCTTCCAATAACTTTTCCAATAGGATGATGTCTTGATATATACCTATTCAGTGTCATAGTCTCAGATCTTCCTTCAACTGTAGATTCTTCTCTAGATTCCTCTCTGGTTTCTTTAGCATGACTCTCATTCAACAATTCACTGTCAGTCTCATAGAATAATTCAGTAGTTTCAGTGTTAGGCTAAGGATGAGTTCCTTCATCAGATTCATAATCAAGCATTCTTTCCTGAATTTTGAACTTTTCATCAACTTTAACATTTGTGCTCTCAACAATAGTCTTAGTTCTCTTATTGTAACATCTATATGCTTTGCTCTTCAAATAATATCCAAGAAAAAATCCTTCATCACTTCTAGGATCAAACTTTCCAATGTCATCATCTCTCTTTATATAACATTTGCTTCCAAAAATTCTAAAATACTTAACTGAGGGTGCATGTCCAAACCATAATTCATAGGGTGTCTTGTCTATGTCTACTATGATTTGTACTTTTTTCATTGTATATACTATTGTGTTCACTGCTTCTCTCCATAATATCTTTGCCAAATCATTCTCAAATAACATAGCTCTTGTTGCTTCAGTCACTGACTTGTTTCTTCTTTCTGCAATACCATTTTGTTTAGGTGTTCTAGGGGCTAAAAACTGTCTCTTAATGCCATTCACTTCACAAAAAGTGTTAAATTCTCTAGAAGTAAATTCTCCACCTCTATCAAATCTCAAACATTTAATCTTCATTCCAGATTCATTCTCAACTTTATTCTTAATGATCTTAAACTTATCAAATGCTTCAAATTTTTCTTTCAGAAATGCAATCCACATCATTCTTGTAAAATCATCAACAAGAATCATAAAATACCTTTCTTCATAGAATCCTCTAGTCCTGGTAGGACCACTCAAGTCTGTATGAACAATCTCCAATTTCTCTTTAGATGTGAACTTCTTATGAGGAAATGAACTTCTCTTCTACTTTGCCATCGCACATTCCTTGCAAATCATGTTAGTAGGTTTCATAATTTTAGGCAAATCTCTTACTGCAAGTGTAGTACTTACTTTCACAATGTTATCAAAGTTTATGTGACAAAACCTTCCATGCCTAATCAAACATGTCATCTCAGTAGGATTCAACTGAAATACATTACCTCTAGTTCTAGATCTAGTTCCAATCAGATTTCCATCTTTATCCTTTATCACACAAGTTTTCTCAGTAAACCAAACTTGATATCCCTTATCAACTAACTATCCAACACTCAAAAGATTATGTTTCAAACCATCCACAAAGTAAACATCATCAATATTAGTCTTTCCATCAAGAGTAATAGATCCTATACCTTTAATCAAACAAGGTGCATTGTTTCCAACTCTCACAACTCCTCCATCATAATTGTTAAACTTTATGAACTTCTTCATATCTCCAGTCATATGATGTGAACAACCACTATTTATAATCCAACCAAATTTCTTTTCAACTTGGGAAATTAAGGCTTTTTCTTCCTTAACATTGGTTTTAGGATTCTCTTCTTTAATTGCTACAAGTCCTATTTCATCATTATTCTCAGTATCACTTTCACTTAGACTTCTTTCAGTACTAGCTTCAAGATCTTCATCATTAGCATAATAACATTCCTTAGATCTTCTAGGCTTAAAATTGTTTATGTGCTTCTTAACTCTCTTAGGACACTTAGATGCAAAATGACCATATTCTTGACAAGTCCAACATTTAAAAATTTTCTTACCATCTGGTTCTCTCTTCACAAGCAAGGAAATACCTTCTTTAATCTTTTGGTCTTCTTCATTCTTAGATCTGTTGCTGCCAGCATAATCTCCATTCACACTAATGCTTCTTGACAAGGTAGGGCGCATACTAAGAGCACTGAATGTTGTCTCCATTCTAGGTAAGTCTCCTGATAACCTCAGGTTCATCTCTGTTGCTTCCAATCTTCCAAGAAGAGTCTCTCTTGTAAAGTTCATTGTACAAGGTATAACTTGTTCAATCATCTATGTCATCTACTTAAATACAGGTGTCAATGTCCTCAAAATTTTCCATATTATTTCATTCTCTGTCTTTGTTCCTCCACAAGATTTTATCCCTACAATAATTTATGACATTCTACCAATATAGCTTCTAACAAATTCATCTTCCATCATTCTAATATCTTCAAATACACATATCCAATTATGTAATCTAACTCTCTTTGCATGTTCATCACCTTCAAAAGTAGAGTGTAAAGCTTTCCAAATTTCATGAGATTTTTTTAAACATTTTACCTAACTGTACTCATTCTCTGGAAGTGTTGTCAAAAGTGCTTCTCTTGCAAGTATGTTACACATGAATAGATCTCTCTCATCACTAGAACATGTCTCGAGATTATCTTCTTCAATGATAGTCTTTTCATTCTTTGTAATCAACCAATAACCTGGTCCTAAACACAGTAGATGTGTCTTCATCTTCTCTTTCCAGCTGTCAAAATTTACTCCATAAAATTTAGGGCTTTCTTTCCTGAAATTCACCATGGATCTCCTTAAGTTGTTAAACTTCTCTTTCAAGGACCTGCTACTCTGATACCAATTGTTAGAAAGTAAAGTCCACCAAGATAACTGAGAGGGGGGGGGTAATAAATTATCTGATAATTATAACTTTTATCAATTTCAATAGCATTTAACCATGTAAGCAATATAATTACCAACCATAGAAAGATATTCATACACAATGACACAAGATATGTTGACTGGGGAACCTCTTGATCAAAGAGTAAACCCCGGTGGGAATGATGTCCATAAAAGATGCACTAATATGAATATTCCTTGTGAAAGGATGGACTCTATTAGGAGTCTTATGAAATACATTCAGTACATATGAATCTTGGTTAGGAGATTTTGAATCCCTGTTAAAAGATTCTAACCCTGTTAAGAGTTATGGAAGATAGAAGGACCCACTGCCCAAATAGCTTCAATGGCAAGATCACTGAACACAATGTCCAACTGACCTTAAGATTATTTAGAAAAATAATATGAAATATGTTACCTCCTTCACTGTGCCAAACCACACTCACTGCAATACGAAATCTCAATTTCAGATCTCTATACTTCGCATGTCTTCCTTCACAACTACATTGGCTCTCTTCTTCACTTCATGCATACATTTGCATTCAACTATATTCAATTACTTTCTCATCATAATAATTCATACCATATATTCATTACAACAAGGAAAGATATTCCTTCCTTTATACCACACTCAAACAATTACAAATGAGTGGGCACATAATTACAAAATAAAATTTTTCCACACGCTACATCAAAATTACACAAAATTGTCAGCTTCCAAATACAATAACTCTTCACTCATGCAACCTCAAAGTTTGCACTATCATCCACGTTACTATCAATGTGTCTCTAGCTTCCCTTTAACTGTGCAAAACTAGATTCCATCCCGATTAGGAGATATCATCCGATTTCCACAAACCGCTACTCAGGAAAACTACCTAAACACTGCTTCCACCAAAATGCTCATAACTTTCATGAATAAATGAATTATTGTCTACACTCTTAACCATAGACATACAACATATCAAATAATATAACCTCAACATCACATATCTCTAATTGCAATATAACACGTGCGCTAATTAAAACACTGTCTGCTTCTCTACGAGCTCCAGAAGATCACTATGTTGACATCAATGACAATCATAGTCATGAATGCAACAACAACTGCTACAGAATGACTACCAAGCATTCATTCCTAACAATCCCCACACCACCACACATCTTTTTCTTGCAGATTTTGTCCCACACTAACAATGGCAATTTGTCCTTATTATTGGCCCCATTCCAAAAGAATTTTCTCATTCTTTGCACAATGAAACTAATGGTCTTTTTAGGAATTTTTAAACAACTCATAGAATAAATGGGAATGGTAGAAATAACTAATTGCAATAAAATAATCCTACATGTAGAATTTAACCATTTACTTTTCCATCCCTCCATCCTTTTAACATAGCTATCCATAAGATCCTTCCATAAATGTGACTTATAGGAACCTTCAAAAAGAGGGATACCAAGATACTTTCCAGACAATCTCCTAGCCCTTATATCTAAAATTCTACATAATTGTCTCTGCAAATCCATCTTAGTATTGTAAAAATACACCTTATATTTTCTCCACTTCATACACTAGCCTGAAGCTTACCCATATTTATGTATTGTTTCCTTTATAACCCTAGCTTCTTGGGATGAAGCCTCACCCATCAGGTAGTTATCATCAACAAATTAAAGGTGAGATAAGGGAGAAACACCCTCAGCAACACCAATGTCTTCCCATTTCCTTGCCTCTCTTTTGTTTGAGATTAGTTTTCCCAAAACCTCAACTAAAATGATAAATAAAAAAGGAGGAATAGGATCCTCTTGCCTTATTCCCTTCGTAGTGTCAAAAACTCCCCAAGGGTTACCATTAACTAAGATAAACATTCTAGAGGTTTTTATACAACTATCAATCCATTTTAGCCAACTCTTGTAAAAATAAAACCTTCTCAAGACTTGCAACAAAAAGGCTTTGTTGACATTGTCATAAGCTTTCTTTATATCTAGCTTTATCATTTTATTTTTTTCAGTTTTATCCATCCTTACTGAATGTATTGCTTCATGGGCAACAATGATGCCTTAAAAAATTGATCTATTAGGACCAAAATTGCTTTGTTTCAGAGATATGATAGAATCTAACACTTATTTGAGTCTATTAGTGATCACTTTAGCAATGATCTTATATGTTGTGTTTCATAAGATCATTATTTCAAGCCCCATAAATGTATCTTGGAATGTGACCTAGTAAATCATCTGTTCCAACTAAATTTCCAGAGTTACTAGCAAAGATATTAGACAAAAAAATCACCACTTCCCTATTTACATCTTCAACATCCCTGAGTAAGTTACCATGACCATCTTGGATTGAAAAAATCCTATTATGGGACCTTTTTAACTTTACATACTTATGAGAGAATTTAGTATTCCTATCACGATCTTTCAACCATGTTTCCCTTGATTTTTGTTTCCAAAACAATTCTTCTATAGATAATATTTCATCATATTCTTGAGACAACACTTCCTCTAAAGCATAATCCACCTCATCCATACACTCTGCAATAACTTTTGAGTTCAAATTTGCAAGCTTTTTCTCAGGTTTAGATTTTTCAACAAAAATGTTCTTGAAGTCCTTCATATTCCAAATCTTTAATTGATCTTTTAGATATTGTAATTTCTTTAAAAGATAAAAGATTTATTACCCTCCTGAGTTGGTGCTTCTTTCCACCATTGAGCCACTTTCTCCATAAAATTATCTACTTTGAACCACATTGTCTCAAACTTGAATGGAGAGTGCATTGGAGGTGACTCCTCATGATTGTTGGGACAAATAAGGTAATGATCAAAACCCAATATTAGGAGGATCTTAACACAACATAACCAGTCTCTTCTATCCCAGTGACTCGCCCAAAGAAATCTATCCAATTTTTCAATAATGTTTAGGAACCCACTTCGCCTATTGGTCCATGTAAAGTCCTCATTCCTCAATTCTACCTCCACTAAACCATTCTACAAAATAAAATCCACAAAATCTTTCTGACTTCTCCCTTCCCATCCATGACCAACACTCTTCTTAGTCGGGCTAAGATTTGCATTAAAATCTGCCCCCAAAAGGAAAAGGTCCTCCTCCCTACCATCCAAGAAACCTAATAATTGTTTTCATAGGACTTTTTTCTAAGATGGATTATTGGGACCATAGATATTGATAACATAGAACTTTGAAAGGACTTGTTTTAAAACAACTTCTATCCACTACCAATTATTAGTTTGATTAATCAGATTAACTCCCACCGTACTTTCATCCCATAACTTACCTAACCCACCTGAAGCACCAATTACCTCAAAAAATACATCTTTCCACCTACCAAAATGTTTTTTGAAAGAATCTACATTCTCTTGTTTTATCTTAGTTTCATGTAACAATATAACATCTAGTCTATCCTAATCAAGACCCCTCTTGATCAAGTGAATCTTTTCAAGGGCATTGCATCCCTTGACATTCCACGATAGGAGTCTCATTATTTCTAGGATAAGGCTATGCCTTTTCCTGATCTCAACAGTTTTGTTTGGTCTTCTACACAACTAACAACTTCCAACTTTTCCTTGTTAGTTCATGGTCCTCTTCTCTTTTTCTCACCTATCTTAGGTTTAATTATGTTTGATTGAGTCTATTCCACACTTCTTGATTCCATAATTCTTGGTGTATCAAAAATTCCCATCTCATCCCCTTCTCCATCTTCCTCTTGAGAGAAATAATCTAAATTAGGGTCTAAAGGAACACCTCTACTATCTCATTCATCTTTAAAATATTTATCTAAGTTTCTTGTAGGGGAGATCTCAATATCCTTAAAAAATGACTTGTCCTCGGAACTTTTTGACCTTTTTGAAGGAGATTCTTCATGTTCCTCTCTTAATTTCCACATGGAAACCTCTTCCTTTTCAGGTTTAAAACTATGATTGTCACTCATGTCCTCCTCTCCATTTAATCTTCTCTGACTCTCATTTGGAAGATAATCGGGAACAAACCCCTCCATCCTCAATTCTTATTGCGAGCTAACCTCCTTATGCTAAAAATCATGCTTAACCCATTCCTAAATATTAGTTTGGGTAGGTTTAACTTGATTCATGTTAGATAGAAAACCATTGATGTCTCTAACCAGATCTGTTGTGCCATCCTCCCATCCCTTTGCACAATGTTCCTCACTTTTGGAATTTCTATCTACTTCTAAGGAGAAAAGCCAGTTCAATTATTTTCTTTCGATATCTATTCCCCTCCCTATATTCCTTCCTTTCTGATAATTTATTTGGGATTAAGACCTTCTCCCTTAATGTCGCTAGAGGTCATTTTTCATATGACTTTTATTTTGACAATCACCTCATTAAACCTATTTACCTCCAAACTTTTACCTTTCATCTCTCCTGCATGCACATGCAAATTGTTGCTTCCCTCATCCATTTCATCATTTTCTACAATAATTGGTTGTCTCCATTCCACTTTGTCTGAGCGTAAAACAATGTAGTTGGGTAATTCATAACACACTTGTCTCTAGACTAAAATCCTATGGAAAACCGCATAGTCATTTGGATTAATCACCTCTTCATATCTAATAAAATTTCCAAAGATTCCCCTAATATTCGCAATGTCTCATCCCCCAAATACTCCTAAGGGAGGTTATTTAGTCTGAACTAGACAAGAATCTCCTTCACTTTCTTCTTTGTACGATTAAAATTAGCATTCTAATCCTTCAAATAGAAACCTTTACCATCCATCATATATGGGCCACTATTTAAAATCCATGATTTGTCTTCCTTAGAGGAGAAAATTATTAGATAAAAACCATTGGACATAGTTTTCAAATAACAAAAACTACAACATTGTTTTTCACACCATCTTTTCACTTTTCTCAAAGATGGCCAAGGCCCTAATCATTTCATCACAATAGATTTTCCTTCGCTAAAAGAAACAAATTTATGCCATTGATAATTATTAAGTGTTATCTCTATTTAAGCATTAGATGTTGTCATTAGTATCAAATTGGATCAGTTGGTTATCTATGATGATCATTCAGTAAAAGGAAGAACTTCAAGCTACAATATGCTAGTCGGTTAAACAAACAAGCCTTCATACTGAGTATTCACAAGGCAGTACCGAGAGCTACATGGAAATAGGTTTAACCAAGCATCAGACCATTTTTACTGAGCATCAAAGTATATTGAGAACTGAGTGTCAGTAAACACTGAGCAAACTGGGCACCGAGTGCTAGTATATTCACTGAGGAGGAAAGACTGTGTTTACCGAGCAATCTAGGAAAAGACATAGTAATCAGTTATGGCACATTTATGTATGTAAATGATTAAACAGATTCATAAAACATTTTACCAAGATCGAGGATTATTTATTGTAGATGTAATCATTAAATGTAATGATGATTCCTATGAAATAGTCAGATCTAGGTTAATTTTGTACACCGTAGATCTTAGGTTGTCCTAAGATTATGTAAACCTAATTAGGTCATGAAAATCATAATAGTTTGCTATATATTTGTAATTCATGTCATTTTGACATAAGGTGTATAAGGAGACCAAGGGAAAGCAAGTGAATCAAGCAGAAGTTCTTGAAGCAGTAGCCACCTTCAAGACATCAGAATTTAGACATGGTTTGCATGTATGAGCAGTGATTAGAGATACAATTCAGTTTATTCAGAAGCAGTCAAGGCTACCAAGCAGATCAAAGGACATATTACTACACATAGAGGTGATATTTATTTAGTATATCATAGATCTAATTCAAACAAAGTATAGTTGTCATTTACAAATAGTTTTTGTTATTCTCCAAATATTATAACAAAGTTGGTAAATCTCCTAACAGAGTAGACTTAACAGTTTGTTTGTAAATCTCTTAACCGAGTACACACTCAAGTAGTGTTTTTTAAATCCTTTAAAAAGGTAGATCTAGTCGATCTGATTATTACTCCTAATAGGGTAAGATCACTAGAAGTGATCACAACTTGTAGCCTTAACCGACATACTTTATTATCTGTAGTAGTGAAGAATTTGTGGGTGTCATCCCCACTGTAGTTTTTACCTTCTAACAAGGGTTTCTGCGTAACCAAAATTCTTGTGTTATGTGATTGATTTATTGGTTGTTTTCATGCACTTTACATTTATCAAGTCAATTGAATGAATGTTGCAAACAATGGATTCATTTGGATAGATTAGATACTACTATTGGTAGATTGAATATTCAGTTAAAAGTTTTTGAGGGCACTGATTCACCCCTCCCCTCTCAGTCCCTTATCTTTCCATTCCAACAATTGGTATCAGAGCTAGATCTCTTATTGGAAGGTTTAACCACTAAAGAGGAAAGATATAAACATGGAGAGATACAAGTTGGACAAGAATATAGAGAATCAAAAGATTTAGATGTAGATCCTTGTTGAGAAATTCAAGCAAACTAAGGATGAGTTGAAAAAGTTACTAGTTCAGAGAAAAGACATGGCTATTCAGAAATGTGAGACTAACTATCATGAAGAAGATATTGATGACCCATTTGGGAATATTGGATCCAGTTCAGATAGTATATCTGACATATCTAAGAGTGCAATTTTTTATTTATCTGAGAAAAATCTTCATTTGACTAAACAAGTGAAAGCCCTGCAGATCAGTCAAGAAACACAAATGGTAAGAATGATTGATGTGATGAATAATGCTAGACAAGCTGAACAAGAGAGAAATTTGGTTGTTGAATATAGAAGATAAATGATTGAACAGTTACAAGTGAAGGAATTTGAGATACTGAGACTTGTTGAGCATCACTTTGAAATATCCAATCAACAAAGTAAACAATGAGTTATCAAGGAAACTTGAAGACATTGGAGTACTCAGGGAAGAAAATAAAAAACTAAGAAATGAAGTGAAGATGCAGTAGAAACATAATGAGATGATGAAAAAGGATGAAGATAATTCCAAGAAGATTGATGATTTTCTGATTAGTCAAAGAGGACTTGGAAGTACTACTAGATTAGGCTACACTGAGAAAGGAGAATCATCTAAGAAAGTTGAACAAATTAATAACAACAAGAGTCAAAGACCTAAGACACTGACATGCTATCACTATGGTAAACTAGGCCATACTTCAAATGTTTATAGGAGTAAAGCACAAGGTAAACCTAAAACCACTCCTAAATGTAATGGTCACTGTTATAGTCGTAACAAGTTTGGGCATCAAACATATGAATGTAGATCTAAGTTGAATAGGACTCCAAACAATCCCTACATGGAGAAACATTGTTACACTCACAACATGCATGAACACACCTCACAAGAATGCAGATAAAAGGTGAAGCAAGTCTAGATACTAAAAGGATAGAATAAACCTATCAGCTAAGAAGACACAGTAATGCTTACACTTGGGATGATAACACATGGGTTAATTGCACAGTGTGTGGAAGGTAAGGACATATTGCAACTAATTTCATGAGGAAGAGATGGGCTGGAAAATCTCGAAGCTGGACAAGAACTGGTATGGCATGTTTACACTGTCACAAAGTTGGTCACCTAAGTAAAGATTACAGAGACTGAGCACCAGAAACACAAGTTTTTGAAAATGGCAATACAATTGTAGATATCATGAGAATAAGAAACACTATGTGGAGAAAGACATCAAATGATAATGTTGAGTCAAGAAATACAATCGGTGAAACCTCGTCCATTGGATTGGGTGACATCAGCACCTCCACTTAAGCTGAAAAAGATATGTATTGAACTAATATTTCAAGTTGATTACATTTTTTCATACAGTTCCTTATGTTAGATGTGCACATACCAAATCCGCATAAATTGAGATGCATTATAGTTTTACAAGTTTTGAAATTTAAAGAGTTTATAGTCAGTATATGCTAGACCAAGTGAGAAGTTACTAGTCGGCGACTACTATGCACGGTTAACCAAGTATCAGTATTAACTGAGTGAAAAAGTTACATGTTAACAGAGCTATTGATATTTTACGGTACACACCAAGTTTGATAGTTTTCATCGAGTTGTGATTAGGTCGAGCATTTATTACAAAAAGGTTTGAGCATGAATTAGAAAAAGCTATAAATATGTGATGAACTTAGTTCATTTTTCACCAGCATTTACAAAGAGTAAAAAGTTTCCAGAGTGATTTTGAGAAAAGGATTTCCAAAATATTTGAGTGCAGTTTCAAAGTCTTCTGAGTGATTTCATCGCTATTTTCAAGTAAGTACTGTTATCACCGAGTTGTTCATTCACTACTTGCTAAAATTCTAAATCAAGAGACTATGGCATCTGCATCAAAGGTCAACAAATCTAAGTTTGCAAAGGAGGAAGAAGTTAATCTTATAGTTTTTGTAACATGCAATGAGCCCAAATATAAACTTCATCCCAAAGTTGCATCCAAGATTGATCAAATGGGAGCTTTCTCAAGCATACCACCTAGGGTTTTACTGGTCGAGGACGTGCGATTGTACATCCATTACAATATAGGGGAAATTGGTGATTTTGAAATATATGCAACATATAAGAAGTTGTGTGGAGAAGATGGAAAACTGAAATTTGATTATAAGAAACTTGAAGTAAAAGGACTAGTGAATGCCCTATATTTTCCAAAAAAATTCAAGAACAATTGGATTAGGGTTGTTCTCAGTCGATTTCACAATGGGAAGTTATGGTTGGATGAGCCCATTAAAATCACTAAGAATACTATTCATGATGTCACCGAGCATCCTACCACTAACAAGACAAGCACTTTGCAGTGCATCAAGGGCTGAAATTGAAAAGAACATGGAGCTGAGTGGTATGGCCAAGCTTTAAAGATAAACTCAATCAATGACCTAGAGGTAAAATTTGCAGCTCATGTCATTGGTTACAAGATCTATCAATCGAGCAGACTGAACAGTGTGCCATGTGGAGCCATTGACATAGCATTCAAAATGGTCAAGAAAGGTTTTTAGTTGGACCTCGCCGAGCTTCTTTTGAAGCAAACTAAAGAGAACATGAAGACAATCCGGTCGGTGAAGTCTAATACATGAAAGTTTGGATCCCTACTAGTTTGCATATTCTTTTATGTCCAAATCTTTTTCCCATCGGTCGGTAATGTGGAATGGTCAACCAACAAGCCAATCATAGTCCAAATTTCATATTTAATTAAGAACTTGGGAGACAATTTTAATAGTGTCATAGATAACTATTTTGAGAAATTCAAAGTTAGAATGCATTCTTAGAGCAGAATTCATAGGCAACTAGTTGAGGAGTATGAACATGAAATTTGTTATCTAGTTGATACCAATCACACCTTGATTAAGGCTGTCGAGCCAAGGACAAAATGGTTAGCCCCCATGGGATATGAAATAGACATTGATTTTGCTTCCAAATCAATAAAGGCTTTATTGGCTGAGCCTAAGGATCCTAATGCAGAAAGGTTTGGAACTTATGAAGAGGCCAAGACAAGAATTAAAAAAAGCCTACTCATTGGTAAAATAACAAAGAAGTCAAAGAAAATGATGAAAAATCTGGTTAAGAAATTTGGTGATGATGCTAAATCATCTGAGAGCATACCGGTTGAGGTAGCAACCGAAGGTTAGTTACTTCTTTCTGACAAACCACATGACAATGAGGAAACTGAATCAAACAATGATGTAGATCCTACACCGGTTTCTCCTTCCTCCACTCCAAAGAAGAAGCGGGAAGAAGTGTAAGATAGGACATGAACAAGGTCAGAAACTACTGCTTCACCTTCACCGAAGAAAGGAGTTGTAAAAATCACGAGGCCTACTATAGCATAACTAACAAATACATATAAAAAAAGAGGTACTAAATCTTCTACTGAAGCGCCTAAGAAAAGGAGGAAGATAATTAGAGGGAAAGATCATATAGATGATGATGAAGATGATAATGACTAGTTTAAAATTGTTGTAAATAAGATTCATTCAATTGATAAGATTGCTAAAGAAATAATTGAAAATGGAGGATTAAGTGATCCTGAAATTAGTTAGTTTGAGCACTTGTCAACCAAAGATCAGAACAAAATTGAAGAGGCTATCATCCAGATGATGATCAGATTCAAGAGGGTACCAATTGAGTTTGCCAAATATTTACCCAAGGCATTAGAAGAAAGAATATCATAGAAATGGACACATGCCTTGAATGCAGAGAAAAGAATGAGGGAACAATTCCTAGTTTTGGCAATGCCAACATTGACAATTCCTGAAATTGAAGAATTTATGAATAAATATTCAAAGAGATTTTGAGTGAAGAACCGGGCACTGCAAATACTTGATGAGAATCTGGCAGACATAGATGAGAACAGTCAAATCATCTAGACTTCAATTGTACAAGCCCATGAAGAGTCAAAAAAGATGGCCTTAGCCATTATTCCCAAGAAGAAACTTAAGAGAAAAGGTAAGGGAATTCATACTGGTGATGCAAACCTAGCACCAAAACATAAAATGGATATATTAGATACCAAGGTACCTAATACAATAGATGCCACTAAGGAGATGATTAATTTAGGATGCACTAGATCAAGTTGAAATCCAAGGGATTGATAATAATGCACTTGATGTACTCATTGAGGACATCACAAATGGTGATCCTGATGACATCAATGATGATGAGGATGTCACTATTATTGGAGCTCAACCATACGAAGAGGGAACCACAACCGAGACAAGAGTAAGCTCTATACCGGGTGATCTTCCTATCTTGATGGAAGCAGTTGAAATCATTGTTAGGAATGAATGATAAAGTGTTTGGCACCCATTCTGTAGTAGTTGTTGTTGCATTCATGACTATGATTGTCATTGATGTCAACACAGTGTTTTACTGAAGACTTGCAGAGAAGTAGACAGTGTTTTGATTAGCGCATGTGTTATATTGTAGTTGGAGCTATGCGACATTGAGGATATACTCTTTGATATGTTATATGTCTATGGTTAAGAGCGCAGATAGTAATTTATTTATTCATGAAAGTTATGATCATTTTGGTAGAAGCAGTATTCAGGCAGTGTTCCTGAGTAGTGGTTTTTGGCAATCGGATGATATCTCCTAATCGGGATGGAATCTGGCTTTGCACAATTAAAGGGAAGTTAGAGACACATTGATAGTGATGTGGATGATAGCGCAAACTTCAAAGTCACATGAGTGAAGATTTATTGTATTTGGAAGCTGATAGTTTTATGTAATTTTGGTGTAGTGTATGGAATATTTTATTTTGTAATTGTGTGCCGACTCATTTGTAATTATTTGAGTGTGGTATAAAGGAAGGAATGGTTTTCCTTATTTTAGTGTTGAGATGTGATGCGGTATGCATGAAGTGAAGAAAAGAGCTAAGTATGAGAGCGAAATTGTGAAGGAAGACATGCAAAGGACAGAGATCTGATGTAACAGTGAGTGCGGTTTGGCATAGTCAGAGAAGAGGTAACATATTATTTTGTTGAATAATGCAAAGATTATTTGGACAGTGAGTTCAGTGATCTTACCTTGAACCTGTTTGGGCAGTGGGTCCTTCTGTCTTCCATAACTCTTAACAGGGTTAGAATCTTTTAACAAGGATTCAAAATCTCCTAACAGGGATTTATATGTACTAAATGTATTTCATAAGACTCCTAACATAGTCCATCCTTTCACAAGGAATATTCATATTAGTGCATCTTTTGTGGGCATCATTCCCACTGGGGTTTACTCTTTGATCAAGAGGTTCCCTAGTCAACATATCTTGTGTTATTGTGTAATTGTGTATGAATATCTTTCTATGGTTGGTAATTATATTGCTTAAATGGTTTAATGTTGTTGAAGATGATAAAAGTTATAATTATTAGATAACTGATTCACCCCCCTCTCAGTTATCTTGGTGGACTTTACTTTCTAACAATCATTTCCAAGGAGGAACTCGAAGGATCAATCCCTGATCAATTGATGGACACATCAGGGGAACAAGGAACAAGCACACCTGTAGAGACATAAAAGCCTAAGGATAAAGAGGCAGATGCATGGGGCCAAGATGACCCTAAGCCTACCAAGACAACACCACCAGACACTACATCTGAAGCTCCATCACATTCAATCAAAACACAGGTTACCGAGGAGCAAAAGAAGGAAGATAATGTGTCTATCGGGAAAGAAACTCTAAGTATTGAGGTAAAGGATGTCATTACTTTTGTTAAGACCTCACCCCAAGAGCCTAAAAAGAAGAAGAAAAAGTATGGCAAAGGGCTGGTCACACTTGATGAAGTCATTGAAATACCTAACTGTGACCTGAGAACTTCAGACCTCGAGGAATTGAGAAAATATGGGGAGCTATGCACAAGGAAGGCAACTCAAGAAAAGCTGAGGAAAGAGTGCAAAAGCAAGCTGATTCTTGAAGAAGTGAGAGACATCTTGCAGCAGGTTGTACTTGAGGTCCAGATTAATGAAGATACACTGATAATGGACCAACTTGCCACTCTTGCACAAGAAATAAATGCCCCAGATATTGAAGTTGAGAAGATAATTGATGAAAGGGAAGCAACAAAGATTCAGGATAAATTGGTAGAAAAGATCAACCAAGAAGTGGTGATAAATAAAGTAAAACTTTTTGAGGTAATCACTGATCTCCAATCTAATACTCAAAACATAATTCAGATGTTATTTAAGCTTTTCACTGTAGAGAGTTTCACTGTTGAGATCAGTGAAAAGATTAAGAAGTTGGATACCAAAATCCAAGCTAGTGTAAATGCCTCCTTAACCAAGCCAAATGCATTTCATAAGCATATACTCAAAGTATAAGAACTCAGATGGTTAAGAGAAGATTTGAGGAAGCAAGAGGATAAGACATGTGATCAAGTCACCGAGCTTCAAGAAGAATTGCTTCCTCATCTAAAAATTATTGAGCGTCATATTGTCAAGGCACAAGCCTTAGTTGCAACACTAGAAATTTCAATGTTGGAGAACATCTTCGACATGCATGCACAAGTTGGTCTTGAGCATATTGCTCTCACCAACTTGAAAGAGGAATGGGAAAACCTATTAGACTCTTTGAAGAAAACCCATCAACACATTTTTGACAGGATGCAAGTACATATTTTTTTATTATGGTGTTAATCTCAAAAGGGGGGAAATATAATGTATATGCCAGTTGTATAAATATATGCTAAGTGTGCTACATACATACCGGGAGCATGCACCAAGGGGGAGCAATGCAAATTTTGAGTTTAGAGTTTTTGAGTAAATTGTTGTCATGTATGAAGTAAGGATAGTGTGAGATATATCAGTTTATATACATTACAAGTTTTGATACTAATGCCAAAGGGGGAGATTGTTATCTCTATTTGAGCATTAGATGTTATCATTAGTTAGTCAACTATCTACATTGATCAGTCGATAAAAGGAAGAACTTCAAGCTACAATATGCTAGTCGGTTAAACAAACAAGCCTTCATACCGAGCATTCACAAGGTAGTACCGAGAGCTACATGGAAACATGTTTAACCGAGCACCAGAGCAGTTTTACTAAGCATCAGATTATATCGAGTACCAAGTGTCAAGAAACACCAAGCAGACTGGGCACCGAGCACCAGTATATTCACCAAGCAGGAAAGGTTGTGTTTACTGAGCAATCCAGGAAATGGCATAGTAATCAGTTATGGCACATTTATCTATGTAAATGCATACACAGATTCATAAAACATTTTACCAAGATTGAGGATTATTTACTATAGATTCAATCATTAAATGTAATGATGATTGCTATGTAATAGTTCGATCTAGGTTAATTTTGTACACCGTAGAACTTAGGTTTTCCTAAGATGATGTAAACCTAATTAGGTAATGGCAATCATAGCAGTTTGCTATATATTTGTAATTCATGTCATTTTGACATAAGGTGTATAAGGAGACCAAGGGCAAGAAAGCAAATCAAGCAGAAGTTCTTGAAGCAGTAGCCACCTTCAAGACATCAAAATTCAGAGATGGTTTGCATGTATGAGCAGTGGTTAGTGATACAATTCAATTTATTTAGAAGCAGTCAAGGCTATCAAGAAGAACAAAGGATAGATTACTACACATAGAGGTGATATTTATTCAGTATATCATAAATCTTATTCAGACAAAGCATAGTTTTCATTTATAGATACTTTCTTTTATTCTCTAAACATTGTAACAGAGTTGGTAAATCTCCTAACATAGTAGACTTAACAGTTTGTTTGTAAATCATTTAATCGAGTACACACTCAAGTAGTGTTGTTTAAATCCTTTAACAGGGTAGATCTAGTCGATCTGATTGTTACTCCTAATAGGGTAAGATCATCAGAAATGATCACAACTTGTAGCCTTAACCAGAATACTTTATTATCTGCAGTAGTGAAGAATTTGTGGGTGTCATCCCCACCATAGTTTTTACCTTCTAACAAGGGTTTATGCGTAACCAAAATTTGTGTGTTATGTGATTGATTTATTTTTTGTTTTCATGCACTTTACATTTATCAAGTCAATTGAATGAATGTTGTAAATAATGGATTCATTTGGATGGATTAGATACTACTATTAGCAGATTGAATATTCAATTAAAAATTTTTGAGGGCATTGATTCACCCCTCCCCTCTCAGTCCCTTATCTTTCCATTCCAACATTAACTACCATTGTTGAAGCCCCAACCTAAATCACATTATCAATCACCTTTTATTTTTCATTTTCCTTAGTTTTTTATATTTAGGATGCCATAACTTCTTTGATATTTTGTGGAATCAAAATCCTTTCTCAATTGGAAGAAACCCTTTATATGCTTTGTTGTTCTGATTCAATTTCTCCCAGCCCCTTCCATCTCACATTGCATTAACTTTTGTTTAATTCCATCTCCTATTGTTACCTCCCTTCCCAGTAAAAGGCTAAAATCACCCTTGCCTTCTACGATTGAAAGGCCATATCTAATTCAGACATTCACTATAATTCATACCCTGATGAATTCAAGACTCCTCTCTTCCCGTCCAGTGCAGACATTCCATTCAGTCATTTTAAATTAATAAACAAAATGATGATATCAACACACATATATATATATATATATATATATATATATATATCATAATAATCATTTTCTATATGTTAAAATAAGTTAATATAGTGCTCTACAAATAAATGCTAGTGTCCATCCTGCTAGGTTGTATTTAGGGTTTTTGTACTACAATTTTGCCAATCCTTTCAAGCCGCATGTATTGTGAGAGTTACTAAGCCAATTTTTATGGTCACGAATAACTTTGGCACATGAATTGTTGTTGGTGTTGAAGCATTGGCTCTAGGTGATCATGGCTCCTCTGAGTAAAAGACTATGGAAATTTTTTCCCAAGGTATTTCACGAGGTAAGGTCTTTGTCACACTTTATGTTGTTTTGCCAATTCCAAATTTTGACAAAGCCTGTGAATGGCTAGAAAAATTTAATTTAATTTAATATTTTATTGGTCACATTCCTTCTAAAAGTATGTTACAAGATTTAGTCACAAAGGTCTGACTCCCTCATGTGGTCCACCTTGATGGTGTATAGAATTTGACCAAAGGTTTTTTCCTGTTCCATTTTGGGAACCCTAATCTTGTGGAGGGCATTGTAAAAACTAAACCTTGGTTTGTATGTTCTTCTCTTCTTATTTTCCAACCTTGGTCTCTAGACTTCACTCTCTCTAATGAAAAAAAGCTTAAAGTCCTGGTCTAGATTTAATTTCTTGGTTTACCCTTTCCTTCTTGGCCTTTTTGCAAAATATTGCCTAGACTTTATGTTGGGTGGTTTGTTTGGAGCCTGGGCACCTTTATCATGCTTACCCTCAAAAAAGGATTTGTGTTGAAATTGATCTAGCCAAAGAGCTTAAGGATACAACCAACATTCAGATTGATGGAAAATGTTTCTCCCAATGTGTCATATATTTGAATTTTCCCAATACATGTTTCCATTGTTAGTCCACATACCATAAAATTAAGGATTTCCCTTTGGTTGTACCTAGGAATAAGCCTCCTCCCAAGGAGTTTGTTGCTTCTCATGGACCAAAAACCAATAAGGAAGATACCGGTTGGACAAATGTGGTTCATAAGGGTAAGTATCCTTTGACTTCTTAGCCTAAACATGACTCACCTGCTACCGCTTCACCATTAAATGACTCTTCACCTTCCAAGTTTTCCAAGAACATCTCCCCTTTGTGGGTTATTTCAAACCTTTTTTCTTAGTGGAAGCCATAGTAAGACACATATTCTTATATTATTTCACATGGCCCTATTTTGGAATCTTAGACCACACACCCAGCTTCATTTGTTTTTGACTCTCTGGTTTTCTTGCATCATCACTCTCACAGCCCTCTTGAGAGAGAGGATAATAACAACAAAGGACCAAGTAAAAGATAGGTGATCCCAAGAGATTTTTACCCCATTTTCCATTTAGGATTAGATTTATTGCATAATAAATTATCCTCTCTTGGGGACGGGGACAACATGAATGATGATTTCCAATGAATTTTCTCTCCTGGAATGTTCGAGGTCTTACATACCTCTCTCAAAAATATTTTATTTGAGATTTTTGTCATAGGTTTCCTTAAACTGATGTATTTTTCCTTCAAAAGATTAAGATAGCTATTTTTTTTTCTTGTTGTGGCATGTTGTGTTATTTGGCCACACAATTTGGTTGTTTCATCAAACCATGCAACTGGCAGAGGAGGGGTGGTTACCCTTTTGGTGCCACGTTGGTAGAATGCAATTGTTAATCATGGTGAGGACCCCATGCATAGATTGGTTTGGATTCTCCTAACAATTGACAATCGCCCTTTTGGTATAATTAATTTTTATGCACCAAATGATGCAGTAGAAATAACATACCTTTGGTGTTAGATACCTGATTCACATTCTCCAGCCACTTGGGTTATGTGTGGTGGCTTTAATATGGTTGAGGTGGCTTCTGAAAAAGATGATACTTCACCATTCAGGTGGACAACTGGTGAGCGTAAGGCCTAGTTTTACATGTGCAATAAATTAGACCTTTAACATCCCAATAGGTATTTTTTCCTTCCACGTGCAGTTTGTCATACTTGGAGTAATTTCAAGGCTAGTTCTGATAGAGTCTTTAAACACCTTGATTGTGTCGTGCTTTCCCCTCATTCCTTTTTTTCTTTTGGGACAAAACTATCTTTTCCAGTCTTGCCTTTATTTAATTCCACCTTGTCAGACCACTTTTAAATTTTCAATTGAATGGTTTGCTTCTTTGACATGTCCCTCTCACACTCAATTTCTTTTAAAACATCACTTCTAAGTCACCCATCTACTCTAGGCCACATTCAGAGAATTTGGGATTTACAGCCTCGACCCCCTGAACCCTCAGGTTGAATTTCACAGTGAAATGATGTTATTATTTGAATCACTAAATTCCTCCATATTTATGGGAAATAACTAGCTCAATTTCATCGTTGGTTTTATGATCAAACCACCAAGGAATTGTGTGCAGTAATTGAGAGCTTGACAACTCACCCTTTCTCAACTAAGTTGTAGTTCAAGGTGGAAACTCTTTGTCATTAGAAGTAGGTTGCTGACAATTGTGCTACTAGAGGTTCTCATATTAATGCATGTTTGCACTAGCTGAAAGTGGGAGATCAGGCTACTAAGGAGTTCTTCTCCTATCTACTCCCTAGACATTCCTCTCCAGCTATTAAAAGGAGTAAAGAGGGAGCTTTAGTTCTTACTGAACTTCCAAATATTCTCTAGGCCTTCGTTAATCATTACTAGAAATTTTTCACTACTCCAACCATTCAACAAGCTCCTGAGGATTGTCTTGTAGCTATTCCTAATTGTTTGTCATACTCCCAAAGTGCTTTCTGTGACTAGACCTTGTCTATTCAAGACCTTAAAAAGTGGCTTTTTCCATGGTCAATGACAAATCCTTAGGTTGTGATGGTTTCTCCTGTGAATTTTATTAAGCTCTTTTGGATTATGTTGGGTCAAACCTTCAACATGTTTATCTTGAATCATTTAAAATGGTTCCTTAGGAGCAACAATAAATAAAGGAAATATTAAATTCATATGTAAGTCTGGTGATCCTGAAGATATATGTAATTGGCGTATAATTACCTTACTTAATATATCCTATAAAATTGTTACTAAGGCACTTGCTTTGAAAATTTTCCATCTCCTTCCTTAGATTGTTTGCCTTGAGCAGATTGGTTTTATACAATCTACATTCATACTAGATACTATTATAGTTGTCTGGGAGGGTATGGAATGGACTCACCAATCAATCAAAATGCCATTTAAAAAAAAAAAAAAGGTTTTGCAAAAGCCTATGACCACATTGAGTGGCCTTTATCCTGGCTATGTTAAAAGCTCTTGGTTTTGGCCCCTTGCTTTCTTCTTTTAATTCAAATTCTATTTGTAGATGCTAGTGCTTGCATTATAATTAACGGTCGCCAGTCCGCAACTTTTGGATTGCACAAGTAAATTCATCAAGGCTTCCCTTTAGCGCCTTCATTATACATGCTTTTTGTCGAGGGCTTTGGTTATTTTCTTGCCTCTATTATTTCTTCAGCATGGGTTCAAGGCAATTCACTTTCTAATTCTGATACCCAATTTGTTAATGACCATTTTGTTGATAATTCATTCCTCACTTTCATTGAGGATAGAGAGAACATCCAAAATGCTCTTCAAGGCCTTGACACCTTTTGTTTGGCTTCTAGCTCATTCATCCAATGACATAAAACCCTCTACTATCGTCAGTCATTCCACCCTGCCCCACAATGGATTATCTAGTATGACTAGAAATAGATCCACCATGGTCAGGATTTACACTTTCTCGACATCCCATTTGCCTTTCATGGATCAACCACTAAGCTTTGGAATGTTGTGCTTTCCAAAATTGAAACTAAACTAGCTTAGTAGTTGACAAAACCTCTTTCCTTAGTTGGGAAGTTTCAAATTTGTTCCAAGGTTCTCACAGCCACATATGTATAATTATTCTTCTTATTGGTCGCCTTCCAAAGAAACATATAGTAAGCTTGAGAGGTTGCTATGAGATTTTCTATCAGCTTCAGATACAAAGAAGCATGATTTTCACCGACTAGCCTAGGAGTACTATTGTTTGCCTAAGAAATCTAGTGGCCTTGGCCTGATTTCTACTCATAATTAGGACCAAACCCTTTGATGAACTACAACTGATTGAGAACTTCATTGAAGAACTTTAAGTGATTTATGGTCACTTACCGAGTACTAAATTGATATGTATGATAATTGAATCAGTTTTATGTTGTCATTGATGTCAACTAGTTTTGACAGCACTTATCATGGAGTTGCAAACATCTAACACATCTATAGAAGAGAAGAGAAGGATGAAGAATAGAGTTAATTACGTTAAGGAAGATGGATAAGGACAGATGAGGATAAGGAATACTTTTGGTAACTTATTGATGAGTCCTTGACTTCATAATGTTGACTTGATTATGCTACATTAATCCGTTATGAAGTTGGAAGCTTTTTGTTACAAAGCAGTATGGTCGGTTCATGAAGCATTCTAGTATACACCAAGCAGTGCAGTGTATACCGAGCAATAGTACAAACCGAACTTGTATTCACTGACACATTTCTTTGTTAACCGAGCAAAAAGAAAGTAACTAAATGATCAGATTAGCCGATAAAGATTGATGAGTTGTAAAGTGTTATGATTTCAAGATAGAAGATAAGGTTTGTTAGGAAGATCAATGACTAACAAAATTTGAAGGTAATCTAAGGGATTGGAATAAAATGTGTTATTGACACATCAGCAGAGGAAGGTTTAAGTGGCAAATGGACGAAGGAAAATAAGTGGAAAAATTAGATGGATGAGAAGAAAATGATTTATAGGTCTATTTAAGAGACTATGATTTCATTATGAAAAGGATGTCGAAAGAAGGAAACTGCAGAGATATCATGTGAACATTGTTTCATGCATGCCCGATCATACTAGTTAAAAGAGAACCAAACTGCAGAGATTACCGAGCATGAGAAAGCTATAACTGAGAGATAATAAGTGTTGAATATTGTTGAAATAGAATAGATATATTGATCAGAGGATTTGAATGAGCATAATATAGATCTTAATATCTGCAATAGGAGTTGTATTGTAATCAGATCACCTGCTGTTATAGTTTAACCATTGTAATCAGATAAAATCTCTTAACCGAGTGGACTTGAAAGTCTTGTAATGTCATTCATAGAATGCACATTTGTTATCCTATCAACCCCATAGTGAATGTTGGTTGGATCATAACGGTTAGTGTTAAATCCTCTAACAAGGTCACACCTTACAGTGTGTTTTGTAACCTTTAACAAGATTGGGTCTTTACCGACCTCACTTCAAAAGAGTGAACAATTTTGGGTTGCCAGTCCCAGGTGGTTTTTCCCTTCACAGGGTTTCCACGTTAAATCTCTTGTGTCATATGTTTATTGTGGTGATTGTTTGATTGTGATACTTTACATATTGCATGTTGGATTTGATTGTTAATTACTTTAAGTTATTAACTATTAATTGGTAAAAGCACATAAAGTTTACTATTTTATGTTACCAAGCTGTAGAAGTTTAAGTAATTTGTTTTTCGTTATACATTTTATTGT
Organism: Chamaecyparis obtusa; assembly: GCA_027943335.1. Lineage (NCBI taxonomy): Eukaryota > Viridiplantae > Streptophyta > Pinopsida > Cupressales > Cupressaceae > Chamaecyparis > Chamaecyparis obtusa. The sequence goes on along the minus strand of BSBK01002135.1, from coordinate 268,556 downwards.
TGGGACTACGGATAATTGATTCACCCCCCTCTTAGTTATTCTAACACCCTTTGTGTTAAGTGGGTTGTTTGATGTGTATTAGGAAATAAAGCTTGGAAAGTAATTCATCATCACTACATCTCTTTTGGGTTTCCCTTACTTCACCCAACATGGAAAGAGACTAGATTCTAGAATCTTTTGATCATGAGAGAACCAGTTCAAATCCAAGGATCTTTTATAGCAAAGAGCATTTGGAGCGCATAGGAAGTAGCTAAACCATGTCTGCATTGGAATGGAGGTGGCTTTAGAGATGGCTTGTCTTTCAACTAGCACAACCTTTTGTGGTCTCCATTAATTTAAATACAAGGCCTCCCTCTTGCACAAATTCTAGGTCTCCATGCTCTGCATTGTCACAAGTATGGCATTTGATCCCTAAAGGACCTTTTTTGCAGGTCTACTATGTCCCACTGTAGTTTGGATGATTCTTAGGCTCAATTTAACCTTATACAACAAGATCAAGACACTTTTGAATTGTTTGTCTCTCTCTCACTAGGAGAACTTTTGCACACAATTAGCATTACTGGCCATACTCCCTAGTGGAAGGACTAACGTTGGAAACCATAAACTTCTTTCCACAAATACAAACCTAGATAGGAATATCAATATGTTAGAAATAAAAATGTACCAACACAACTGAGAGGGAGGGTGAATCAGTTGTGTGCCAAATCTTACTTTTAATTCCTTTTAATCTGATTAATTTAAATAAACTAAAGTTGTAATATAACCATAGAACACCACAAAATTAGAACACCATAACACACATATTTTTTGTCAAGGAAAACCTTGTTAAGGGAAAAACCTTGGTGGGGATGGAGCCCACTAATAATGCACTAGAATTATTATGTCCATGTTAGGAGACCTAGCCTTGTTAGGAGTTGATTATTACATTCAGTACAAATCGTTGTTAAAGGACATACCCTATTAAGAGTCTTTCCAACCCTATCAAGATTTGATTACAAATATAGGCTTATTTATTGAGCTAATTGCCCAAAGTGAAGGTTAAATCCACCTTCTGAAGGTTAAACCCACCTTCTGATGGTTAAACCCACCTTCTGATGGTTAAACCCACCTTCCAGATCTATTGTCCAAAAATATGTATAAGAGTATATAATAATAATAATGAACTGACTTGAAGAAACTAGCTTTGCCTATACAGCTCCAATGAAGTGCTCAATGAATGATCTTTTCTCTACATCCAACAAACCTCTCTACAACCAGTTCACAACCCCCAAAAACATGTCCAACACTCAAGGAATGACTTTCCTTTATACAAGTTACAACAAGCAATTAGGTTAGCATGTTAGCACTTCCCCAATGCACAAATGAATATATAGACCCTTGTTAAGATAAACGTGATATCTTAAATAAGTATACAACAAATGTAAATCCTCAAATGTGCACCAAGATTTGCAATCCATGCTAGAAACATTCTGAACAAGTTATCTCCTCTGGCCGACCGCAAATAGGTCTTTGCAAGATCACACACCACATTTGACATCACTCCCATGTGTCTTTTATCAAGCCTCAAGCTCGCATACCACAATCTATGCTCACATTTAAGTTATCTTGAAGATTCATACACCATTTATATCATAATCCTATTTTACTGCATTGTGATTAGTCTTCACCAAATCAGTCATAACTTATGAAAAATAAAATATAAAGATATGTGACCTTAGAAATAAGGTCTAAACACATCATTCTTCATAAATTTAAGCTCGTGTTCCCTGGAATGTCGTACGTTGTTCATACCACCCTATTAGACCTACTTGTTCCTATCATAACCAATCTATCTGAGACTCCTGATGAAACTAACTAAAACATATGTTGACATCAATGACAAAATATGAATTTCAACACCTCAAACAATAACAATTTCAAAAATATCCTCCTTTGGAATTGATGGTAACATATGTGAAAAACCATCAAACCAAAAGACCCTCTCAATATCCTCTTCAACACTACTAACATAGTAAGGATTTTTCACCTATAACACTCCCCCTTTGACATCAATGGCAAAGAGTGCCATAGTTCTTATTTTTCTCCATCTTTGCATGTCCCACCTATGTAAGGTGTAGCTTTTTTAAATCTTCATTCTTGCAATGAATCAGTTGCTTGATCACCCAAATATGTTATATATGTGTGACCACTCTCCTCGAGGAGTAGATCCAAGCATCTAGTCCAAAAAATGATAAAGCTCTGATGGCCACTGGACTAATGCATCCCTACATCATATATTTCTCATGAGGAGGAGTTTTCACCCCAAGCATACCTCTGGGGTGCTCAAAAGAATCCTTTGGCCAGGGTTTAGTGAATATATCTGCTCTCTGCTCTTTTGTACTAATGTATTCCAACCCGACCTCCTTCTTTGCAACCTTATCCCTTAGGAAATGATATTTGATATAAATATGTTTGGTTTTAGAATGCATCATTGGATTCTTTGACATGTTTATTGTACTTGTATTATCACAATATATTACAATAGGCTCTTCAAAGCTTACCCCAATGTCCTTCAACATTCTCTTCATCCACACAATCTGTGTATTATTTATGGCAACAACCACATACTCTAACTAAATAGTAGATTGAGCTATATAATCCTATTTTTTTCTCAACCAAGAGACCAACCTTTTCCCAAGGAAAAAGACTCCTCCACTAATGCTTTACCTTCTTTCTACACTTTCTACCCAATCTGCATCAGTATAAGCATGCAATGTGAAATCATTAGATTTATCATATCATAAACCATATTCAAATATTCCTTTTAGATATCTGAATCTTCCTTTTAATAGTAGCAAAATGAGTCTCCTTAAGATCAACTTGGAACCTTGCAACAATTCCAACTGCACTTTCTATGTTTGGCCTAGTGCGTGTCAAGTACTGCAAACCTCCAATAATGGACCTATACTTAGTTTGAAATTTTTTTTTGGATTCATTAGAAGAGGAAAGCTTACAACTAGTCACCATAGGTGTCCCAACATGTTTATAATCCTCCATTCCAAACTTCTTTCGTAGCTCCTTAAGAAACTTGGTTTGTGAGATGAAAATACGATGTTTATTTTGAGTTATTTGCAAACCAAGGAAGAATTTCATTTCAAAAATCATTGAATTTTCAAACTCACTTTTCATTTATTCATAAAAATTATTTCTCATCTCATCGTTACCTCCAAAGACAATGTCATCCACAAACACCTCGATAATCAAAATACTATGTGTACTAGTTCTTAAATACATATTACTATCTACACTACCTTTTGTGAAACCAAGATGCAATAAATACTTGTCAAGCCGAGCATACCAGGCTCTTGGCACCTAATTTAGTCCATACAAAGCATTCTTCAACTTGCAAACATGTCACCATCTTCTGTCAAAGGAAATCCATCAGGCTGCTCTATGTATACTACTTCCTCAAGATCACCATTCAGGAATGTAGACTTCACATCCATATGATATACCTTGAAATATTTATGTGTAGTACCCTATTTGAAGTGTAGACAACAATGTTAACTACTTCTCTCCAATGCATGTGTGCCACATTGACTTCAATCAACATAGTCCTCGCAAGATCCAATATGGTTTTGTTCCTTCTCTTTATTATCCCATTCTGTTGTGGAGTCCTAGGTGCAGAAGTTTGTCTTTCACCATAGTAGGAACTTATCTTTGTAGGACCACACAAATATGTATGCACCATATCTAACTTTCCCTTTGCTAAAAATGATTTACTCTAAAAGATGCTCTTTTTTTGTTTCCCCATCACACTCTCTCTGCATATAGTATTAGCAGGTTTGATAATATTTGGCAGATCTCTAACTGCATTTGTGTTACTTCCCTTCACAGTGTTATCAAAATTGATATGACAAAAACTTCTATGCCAAAACCAATTGTCATCTACCTTAGCCACAAAACAACTAACCTCTACAGTAATCAATTGAAACACATTACCTCTTATTTTTGTACATGATGTGATCAAGTCCCTGGTCTCACTCCTGATAGTGCAATTCCCATCCTTGAACTGCAAGTGATAACCTTTTTCTACAAGCTATCCAACACTCAACAAGTTACGTTTAAGACCATCAACAAACAAGACATCATTAGTGTTAGTTTTTCCATCAAGAGAGATTGATCCTCTGTTGGGATTATGGAAAGGTGAGTTACTGAGAGGGGAGGGATGAATCAGTAACCCTAAATTTTTTTGTTCTTAATCCATAAGATAATAATCTTCATTAACCAACTATCAAATTCATAGTTACCATTCATTCATGAACATAACTGAAATGTAAAATACTTCTAATCTAACAAATAAGCATTCGTGAAACTTCATACACTTGACACAAAGATTTTGGTATCACAGAAACCCTTGTTAGTGTTAGAGTAATACAGTGTTTACTGATTAATTAAATCATGTTTGCTTTAATTTGTAAGTCACTTATTACCTCTTTTTTCTTAAGCTAAACTTTAGGCATATAATAATTAATTTTTTTATTAATTATTATCATGCAACCTAGGTTTTTTCACCTTTTTAGGGTTTTGATATCCTTTTATAAGGATTGATCTCTCTTGTAATCTCATTAAGAAACATTCATTTTATTAAATTTCAACTTTTGTTTTTGCACATCAAGAATGTCTCCTCTTTCATGGATCCATGCATTCAGGCCTCTCTAGCTTCTTGCTTCTCTCTCTTTCTGTGACAAGTGCTCGTGTGCAGGTGTTCTTGGGAGCTATGGGTTGTTTACTCATCAACTCCAATAGTTAGAAGGTAAAAAATGCGGTGGGGATGAAACCCACAAAGCTTCACTAACTACAATAATAAAGTTGCTTGTTAGGGCATATAATTTTTTATCACTTCTGATGATCTTACACTCTTAGGAGTAACATTTAAAACCTGTTAAGATCTACCTTGTTAGAGGATTTTAGCAACACTCTTTTAAGTGTGCACTTGATTAAGAGATTTACAATGAGACGATTAAGTCTACTCTGTTAAGAGATTTTTCTACTACAGTTATTAGAAAGTAATAGTATAAATTATCTGGATGTTGCAACTTAATTTGTTGAATATCAGATCTGCTTAGCCCTTAACTGATATCACCTTTTTGTGATAGATATCTCCTTCAAATACTGCTCAGTAGTCTCTGTTTTGCTTCTGATAAAATCCTGAATACTTATTCAATACTTATCATCATAACCCTATATGATCTTCAAATTATCTCCTCCTAGCGGCTACTTCTCATCAATGTTCATACTAATCTGACATCTTGGCAATTCTTAAATCATAATGGTTTAGACCTAATTAGGGTTATAGAATCATCTATAAAATATATGATCAATGATCCATATGAATAACCTAATTAATTTCATATGAATCATCACTAATCAATTTGATATCTCCAAGAAATCTTTACCTCAATTTATGTAACCATTTTCTAGCTCAGTATTAACTGTTTGCCTTGTTTTCAATGTCATTCCAAACTTCTATGTCAATCCTGTATTGCTCGGTAATTATTGTATCTTTGCCTCGGTAAAATACTAATGTTTAGTAAACATGTATACTCGATTATAATTGTACTCGGTATGCTCAATAATCATGTGGCTCGATGTCGATGCTCGGTCAAGTCTGTGCTCAGTTAACATGTCTTTTTGCTTATGTTGTGCTCAGTTACTATACTTATACTTTGACCAAATTGTCTATTTTCTTTGCTTTACCAAATATTTGTGTGATACTAATGACAACACTTAATGCAATTAGGTATAACATCATCTACCAATGATCAATCTAGAAATGTTATCACCAAATCTAACCACTCCACCATCATATTTATTCAGCTGAACAAACTTGTCTTTATCACCAGTCATGTGATGAGAGAAACCACTATGTATAATCCATTCAAATTTCATTTCCACGTGTGAAACTAAAACTTTCTCTTCATGAACGGGTTCTTCATCCTTAATTGCAACAAATCCAATCACATCTTCATCATTTGTAGAATCATCAGAAACACCATCACTAGCATAATAATAGTCCTTATCCTTCTTGTAAAACTTAGGTTTTCACTTAGGAACCCTAGTAGGACATCTGGATGCAAAGTGACCAATTTTATTGTAGGAAAAACATTTTAGGGGTAATTTTCCTTTAATCTTACCCTTGTCTCTCTTTTCCTTCTCTGCGATCAAAGTCACAAGCTCATCCAACTTTCTCTCTTCTTCCTCTATTTCATCCCAAACATCAACATACTCTCCAAGCTCTGCATGTATGCCTCCTCTGCTAGTGCTCACAAGGCTTGATAATTCCCTCTTGTCATTGTGAACAGTAGCCTTGGAATGAAGTTTCCACTTTAGGTAATGCCTCCTACAACTCTACGGTCTCAAAGGTGGTTAACTTGGTAATCATTGTCTCTCTGTTGAAGTTTGCAATGAGTGGAATGACCTCCTCAATCACCTGAAATTTTTTCTTATAAATTGGTGTCAAAGATCTCATAATCTTTGTGATCACTTCTTCTTGAGTGTATGTGCCTCCAAAGTTTCTAATTCATGTAACAACCTTAGTTATCCTTTGTACATATGCTCTAACATTCTCATCATCTGGCATCCTCAATTTCTCCATATTTGCTTTCCAATTTTGCAACTTCACCCTCTTAGTGTACATGTCTCCTTCATACAAAGCTTGTAACCTTGTCCATATATTGTGTGTTGAATCAAGTTCCTTAACCTCTATGAATTATGCTTCTGATAGTACACTGATCAATGCTTCCCTTGCAACCATGTTGTAATGAAACAATTCCTTCTCATCTTTAGTAGCATCAGTTATCTCAAATTCTGCCTTGATTTCTTCATCCTTCTTGATAATCATCTAGTAATAAATTCCCATGCAAATCAGATGAGTCCTTTTTTTTGTTTTTCTAGCTATCAAAATTTTTAGGATCAAACTTAGGGCTCTCCTTCCTATAATAATCTATCTTAGGATCTCTTCAAGTGATTAAGATTTCCATTAAAGAACCAGAAGCTCGAATACCAATTGTTATCAATAATAATGTACCAACACAACTGAGAGGGGGGGTGAATCAATTATGTGCCAAATCTTACTTTTAATTCCTTTTAATTTGATTAATTTAAACAAACTAAAACTATAATGTAACCATAAGAACACCATAATACAAAGATTTGTTGTCGAGGAAAACATTGTTAAGGTAAAAACCCCGGTGGGAATGAAACCCGCTAATAATGCACTAGAATTATTATTACATTCATTACAAGTCCTTATTATAGGATAGACCCTGTTAAGAGTCTTTCCAAATCTATTAGGAGTTGATTACAAAGATAGGCTCATTGGTCAAGCACACTGCCCAAAGTGAAGGTTAATCCACCTTTTGAAGGTTAAACCCATCTTATGGATCCACTATCCAAAAATATGTATAAGAGCATATAGTAACAATAATGAATTGACTTACAACAAATAGCTTTACCTATACATTTCCAATGAAGTGCTCAATGAATGATCTCTTCTCTACATCCAACACATCTCTCTACAACTAGTTCGCAACCCTGAAAAACATGTCCAACACTAATGGAATGACTTTACTTTATAAAAGTTACAACAAGCAATTAGGTCAGTCTGTTAGGACTTCCATAATGCACAAATGAATACATAGACCCTTGATAAGATACACATGGTATCTTAAACAAGTTATCTACTCTGGTTGGACCATAATAGGTCTTTGCAAGATCACATGGGACATTTGATGTCACCATGATCCCAGTGACCCAAGAATCTCATAGAATATTCTCCCATGTGTCTTTTGTCAAGCCTTAAGATTGCATACCACAATACATGCTCACATCCAAGTTACCCTGAAGACTCAGATACCATCTCTGTCATAATCCTTCGTTATTGCACTGTGATCAGTCTTCACCAAATCAATCATAACTCATGCAAAAGAACATATAAAGATTTGTGACCTTAGAAATAAGGTCTAAACACATCCTTCTTCACAAATCTAATCTCATGTTCCTTGGAACATTATATGTTGTCTGTACCACCCTGTCAGACCTGTCTATTTGTATCATAACTAATCTGTCTGAGACTCTTGATGAAACCAACTGAAACATATGTTGACATCAATGAAAAAATATTAAATTTTTAGAATTATTTTAGAATAACTGAGGGGGGGGGGGGGGGTGAATCAGTTATCATTAGGTCTATATGTACCAATTGAACTTTTAAACACTTCAAAAAACTTAGATCTACTCAATAATCCACTTGGTTTGTATAGCATATAACGAGTAACTCAAACTTGCATTCCACTGTCCAAAAGTGATCAACTTATAGAATATGAAACACTTAATAGTAAAACACATCAAATAGCATTCACACAAGTATGACACTAGGATTTAACATGAAAACCCAATTTTGGAAAAACCACCAGTAACGTTCTACCAATTGTTCACTCTTCTGAAATGAGCTCAGTGAGGAGCCAACCCTGTTAAAGGTTACAATAAACATTGTAAGGTGTGACCCTGTTAAAGGATTTAATCACCTTATTAGGAGTGGCCTTCATTATCACCTCCATCTCTGATATTCTTGGAAACCCTTCAAGTAATCACCTCTTCGCAACTCTTTACAACTCTTCTCAGCCTTTTGCTTAGGTTCGCCAATCAACACAATCAACTATTTTCATAACCCATAATTAGGTTATCCTTATACCTTATTAAATGGGTAGCTTGATCTTTTGACACTTAATCATTACTGTAGATCTTAGGTTTTGGTCAGATTCATTGAATCCTTCCAACATTTTGATCTCCTTCTAACCTTCTAGATAATTCTCAAAACTTATCCTTGAATCCATACATAGGATGGTTTAAACACAATTTATCTTGCATTAAATTCTCCAGGCCATATTCATCCTTATCTTCAACATGATTTACATATTCCAAGAATTCAATTGTGTTGGCTAGGAGTCTCAATCCGTTCGTAAACTATAAAATACTGACACTTAGTCATCACTGTGTTCTTCTGCTCAGTCTTCACTGGATAACTCGGTCATCACTAACTGTTCTTCTCAATACTCACTATCTTAGCTTAGTCAACACTTAGCATCACTCGACTTATACTTAAGTTCCTTAATCTTCAGCTCTTTTGTTCAATCAAGCCTATGCTTTTAGTCTTTATTTCATCATCTCTTACATGCTTCAAATCAACTGTCTTCTTCACTTAGTATTATAGATAAATAACACATTATCTTGCCAATGTGCCAACTAATCAAGTGCCCATTGTAGTTTCTCATAACTCAACCTTTTCACTAGGTCTTCTTGTTATCTCCTCTTTTCAAATCCTCTTCATCAATCAAATGATATGGCACTCTACTAGATAGCAACTATCTCACCAATTGAGGTTTGACGTTAATGACAATATAACAATTGTTTCAATTGTAGCTTCCAACAATATCCCTCTTTGGTATTGATGGCAACACCATACACTTAAGTTACCATACAATCCAAAAAATATTATGCATTGAAACAACTTCTATCAACTCCTTCTGTGTTCTATTATCAGATCTTCATTAATATCCTTAGCTTCATTTCGATTATGTGGTCCAACAATCTCTTCGATCTCATATTTTGATTTCATTATGATTCTCATCTAATGATCTCCCTCTTTGATAGATTCTTTGTATGTGCATCAATTTTACTAAATTTACTAAATTTCTCCCTGATCTATTCATTGTAACTTCTACTGAATCTCTCCCTCTTTGACAACAATGCCAAATACATTTTCAAAATTCTCATTCATCTTCACCATGTAGATATCTTCATGTTAGCTTTCTGAACTATATGCTCCCTCTGTCATCTTGCTTAGGACTAATTAACATCTTGTGCTTTACTCTTCACAACTTTAGTCATCTCCTAAAGTGTGACCTCCTTGCATCAATTTGTCAGATATTATGAGTAATACATTTGATGAAACACTCTCCATTTGATTTAGGTAGCCTTAGCTAGGGGAATCACCCCTAATTTACCTCTTAGATACTCATGTGCATCCTTAGATAAAGTTTTAGTGAATATATCAGCTAACTGCTACTTTGTATTCACATATTCCAATTTCACTTATTTGTCTTGAACTAGCTCTCTCAAGTAATGATACTTGATAGCAATATGCTTGGTCTTAGTGTGCATCACATGGTTCTTTGATATATTAATAGCACTTATGTCATCACATAAAATAAAAACTAGCTCAGTGATCTCTTCCTTCATACCTTTCAACAATTGCTTGATCCACACTATGTTTGACCAATTAACTGTTGCTGCCACATATTCAGCTTCTGTTGTAGATTGAGAAATGTAGTTATCTTTCTTGCTTGTCCATGAGACTAATCTCTTTCATAGACATAATGCACCATCACTTGTACTCTTTCTATCATCCACATTTCCTACCAAATCTGCATCAGTATAGACTTCCAGTTCAAGCTTATTATTCTTTTTGTAGTACAATCCATAATCCTCTATTCCTTTCAGATATCTTTGTATCCTTTTCATTGCCATCATGTGATTCTCCTTAGGATTTGTAGAAAATCTTGCAACAATCCCAATTGCTAGTGCAATATCTGGTATGCTATGAACAACATATTGTAGGTTTCCAATCATTGACCTATATAAGGTTTGATTCACTTCTATTGTATCATCATTCTTTGATAGTTTGTGTCTAGTAGCCATAAGTGTACTTACTGGTCTTGAGTCTTCCATGCCAAAGGTTTTCAGTATCTCCTTAATATATTTAGATTGAGTAATGTAGATACCTTTCTTCATTTGATAAACTTGCAAACCAACAAAGAATTTGATTTCTCTGAGCATAGACATCTCAAATTCATTTTGCATCTCATTTGCAAATGTTTGGCATGATGCATCTTGTTCTCCAAATATGATATCATCAACGAATATTTCAACTAATAATATCCCTTTGCCTCTTTCAGTCTTTAAGTACATATTATTGTTATCATTTGTTCTTGCAAACCAATTTTTACCAAGTAATTATGCAATCTTTCATACCATGCTCTAGGGGCTTGTTTCAATCCATACAATGATTTGTGTAGCTTACATACCATGTTCCTCTTGCTTGGATTAACAAATCCTTCAGGTTGTTCAATGTATACTTCTTCTTCTAGTATTCCATTCAGAAATGCAGATTTGACATCCATCTGATACACTTTGAATCCTTTGTAAGCAATGTATGCAAGTAGAGTTCTAACTCCTTCCAATCTAGCAACTGGGGAAAATGTCTCTCCATATTCAATGCATTCTTATTGTGCATATCCTTTGCATACCAATCTAGCCTTGTTTCTTGTGACTTCTCCATGCTCATTCAACTTTTTTCTGAACACCCACTTGGTTCCAATAACATTCTTATCTTTTGGTCTAGGTACTAGTGTCCAGGTTTTGTTCTTCTCTATTTTCTCAATTTATTCATTCATTGCTTGAATCCAATCTTCATTATTTACTGATTTGGGTTCAAATTCACATAATAAGCATGGTTGGTTTTTCAACTTGTTTCTTGTCATGACTCATGAATCTTTTGCTCCAATGATTTGATCTAGTTTATGACGTCTTCTCACATATTTTGCTAATGTAGCCTCTGGTCTCCTTTCTTCTTACTATTGTTCTTCAGGCTCATCTTGCAAATTCACTTCAACTTCATTTTGTATCTCTAGTTCCTCTTTTGATTGTTCAACAATTACTTCCTGATGCTTGACATCTTCTTGTTGTAACTCAGCAGATTTTTGTTATCGCTCAACAGCTTTGCTCTCTAATTCAGATAAATTTTTGGTCTCTCCTTCATTCATGTATAAAAATGATTTGTAATATTCAAGTTCCTTCTTTCATTCAACTTCATTCTTTTATGCATTTTCATCAACTCTTACATTTGCACTTTCCACAACTTTGTTAGTGTTAGAATTCAAACACTTATAAGCTTTGCTCTTAGTGGAATAACCTAGGAATATGCCTTCATCACTTTTAGCATCAAGTTTTCCATTCCTATTGTCCTTCAGTATATAACATTTTCTTCCAAAGACTTTAACATATTTCACGTTAGGTGCATAACCATACCATAACTCAAAAGGTGTAGAATTTGTACTTTTCTTGACTTGTACTCAATTCAAGGTATAGACAGATGTACTTATATCTTCTCTCTAGTACATTTGTGCAACATTTTTCTCTATCATTAGTGTTCTAGCTCAATCCATGATTGATCTATTCCTTCTTTCTGCTATACCATTTTATGGAGGAGTCCTTAGTGCAGACATTTGTCTCTTGATTCCTCTATCATTGCAAAATGTGTTGAACTCATTAGATATGAACTCACCGCCTCTATCAAATCTCATACATTTTAAACTTTTACCTGTTTCTTTTTCAACCGTTGCTAAATACCACTTAAACAATTGAAGGACATCAAATATTTTTTTTTTAAAACATCACAGTCATCATTCTAGAGTAATCATCAACAAACAAAATAAACTATTTGTCACCACAGTACCTTTGCACCCCAATAGGTCCACAAAGGTCAGTATGCACCAATTCCAAAATATCATCAGAAGTATAGGTTTTTCTCTTGAAACTAGACTTTGTCATTTTGCCCAATTGACATTGTTTACACATCACATTATCAAGTTTCTTCAATCTTGGTAACCCTTTTGCTCTTATCATCTTACCGATGCTTACCAAATCATCAAAGTTCACATGACACAACCTTTTATGCCATAACCATATATAATCAAATTGTGCAAACAAACATGTCTCATTAGATAGGTCTAGATAGAAAAGGTTACCTCTTGTCTATTCTCCACTTCTAATTAGTTCACCAGTAACATGAAAGATCTTAGCCTTTTTGTTATGGAATTCAACTTGGTATCCATAACTATTCAACTGTGCAACACTCAACAAGTTATAGTTAAATCCTTCAACCCAATAAGCATTATCACACCTGATCTTATTAGTCAATCTTATTGATCCTTTGCCTTTCACAAGACATGGTGTGTCATTACCAAATTTAACATTGCTTCCTTTGTAATGATCTAAGGTATCAAACTTACTTTTATCACTAGTCATATGATGTGAGCAACCACTGTAACAATTATCCATCTATCACCTTTACTCGCATATGAAATAAGTGCAATTTTCTCATTTTCATCAGAATCATCTTTCATGACAACATAAACAACTTCTACATCATGATCATCAGATTCACTATCAGTTTCTTCTTCAACAATATAACAAGATTTCTTACATTTGTCCTTGTATTCCTTGTACCTTATGTAGTCTTTGTCATCCCTTTTTTGGGTACTTTCTTTCTCTCCTTTCATCCTTGTCATTTATGTCAGGACATCTTGCAGTGATATGGCCAACTTTGTTACATGAAAAATAGATTATAGGAAGTTTACCTTTGAATTTTCCTTTTTGTCTAGGTAGTCTTCTAGCCATTAGTGCCTCAAACTCATCAATGTCATCATCAGAGGTCTCACTATCATTGTTCACACACCTTTCTTAGACTTATGAAGAACCAATTGAGATTTTAATGAAAATTCAATAGTAGGAGAGGTGAAATTATCAAAATTTAATAATTCAAAAGTAGTAAGTCTACCAACCAGACCTTCTAAAGTTAAGTTGTTACTAGGAGCACATCTTAGTTCTTCTATTACAGACACTCTAATAGCATAAATAGGAAGTAGGGTTCTCAATACCTTGCTAATAACAATTTCATCATCAATCTTTCCATTAGCTCCTCTAATAGCATTCACAACCTCTTTAACTTGACCACAATATTGTACAATAGTCTCACCTTCTAACATTCTCATTTCATCAAACTTACCTCTCAAGATTTTAGATTTGGCTCTTAGAATATTTGTGTCTCCACCATAGATAGTTGTTAGCGTGTCCCACATTTTCTTTGTAGTGGTACAATCCTTTATGTATTCAAATTCATGATAACTTAGGTTGATGCAATCTCCAACATTACCTCATTGTGTTCTTGATTTTCCTTCATCTGTTGGGTTATTAAAGGTGTAGGTGCTGCTATGTAATCATTTTCCACATAGTATTTTGTTGCATCTCCAATTCCAATTAGGTGTAGCTTCATCAAACTTTTCCATGAAGGGAAGTTCTCCTTGTTCAGCTTTGGTACCTCTTTTTTGTACATCTTAATCTTTAGCTCCAAGAACCTTCAAACTTTTCCTTACAAGCACCACAAACTCTGATACCAATTGTTAGAATGATTTTAGAATAACTGATAGGGGGGGGGGGGGGGTGAATCAGTTATCCTTAGGTCTAGATGCACCAATTGAAATTTTAAACACTTCAAACAATTTAGATCTACTCGACAATTCACTCGGTCTCTATAACATATAACCAATAACTCAAACTTGTAGCCCACTGTCCAAAAGTAATCAACTTGTAGAATATGAAACACTTAATAGTAAAACACATCAAATAACATTCACACAAGTATGACACTAGGATTTGTCATGGAAACCAAAATTGGGAAAAACCACTAGTAACATGCTACCAAATTTTCACTCTTTTGAAGTGAGCTATGTGAGGAGCCAACCCTGTTAAAGGTTATAATACACACTATAAGGTGTGACCATGTTAAAGAATTTAATCACCCTATTAGGAGTGGTCTTTTTAAAGGACTTAAGAACATCCAATTAGAATGTCACCTTGATTAAAGGATTTACAAATGACTGTTAGATCAACCTTGATTAAAGGATTTCAACTGATACAATGGTTAGAAAGTAACAACAGGTTTGATCTGATACATACAACTCAATTTGAAAATACAAATCCAATGTAGCTCATATGTTGATCCTCTGAATGGCCTTCATTATCATCTCCATCTCTGATCTGCTTGGAAACCCTTCAAGCAATCACCTCTTCACAGCTCTTTACAACTCTTCACAACTCTTCTCAACCTTCTGCTTAGGTTCACCAATCAACATAATCAACCATTTTCATAACCCACAATTAGGTTATCCTTATACCTCCTTAACTAGGTAGCTTGATCTTTTTCCACTTAATCATTACCGTAGATCTTAGGTTTTGGTCAGATTCAATGAATCCTTCCAACATTTCATTCTCCTTCTAACCTTCTAGATACTTCTCAAAACTTCTCATTGAATCCATACATAGGATCATTTAAACATGGTTTATCATGCATTAAATGGTCCAGGTCATTCATCCTTATCTTCAACATGCTTTACATATTCCAAGAATTCAACTGTGTCGATCGAGAATCTCAATCCCTTCACAAACTGTAAAATACCGACACTCTGTCATCACTATGTTCTTTTGCTCGGTCTTCACTAGATAACTCAGCCATCGCTAACTATTCTTCTTAACACTCACTATCTTTGTTCGGTCAAACTTTTGATACTCGGTCATTATTGATGCTCAGTCAACACTGTATTTGCTCGACTTATACTAGTGCTCGATCAACACTTAGCATCACTCGACTTATACTTAAGTTCCTTAATCTTCGCTCTTTTTCTCGGTCAAGCCTATGCTTTCAGTCTTTCTTTCCTCATCTCTTTGATGCTTCAAATCAATTGTATTCTTCACTTAGTATTATAGATAAATAACACATTACGTTGCCAATGTGCCAAGTAATCAAGTGCCCATTGTAGTTTCTCATAACTCAACCTTTTCACTGGGTCTTCTTGTTATCTCCTCTTTTCAAATCCTCTTCATCGATCAAATGATATGACACTCTACTAGATAGCAATTGTCTCACCAATTAAGGTTTGGCATCAATGAAAATATAACAATTGTTTCAATTGTAGCTTCCAACATGAATGTCAACACCTCAAACAACGATAATTCCAACACATTACATTTTCACACCATCTTCCTATGGTGGACATTTTAAACTAGTGTTGGCATTTGTAATCTTCTCATTCCACCTGGAGGTTACGTTTTATTACAGTTTGGTCTTCTATCACTGAGCCCAAAATAACACATTTTGCTTGGTGTATTATTTTCCAAGGCTTGCCATCAGGGGCTCACCTCCATCATTTGAGTATCCCAGATCCTCATTGCCCTTTTGGTGGCTAGTCAGAGTCCTTCCTTCACTTGTTTTGGTTTTCATAGGACTCGTAATTATGTAAGGAAACTCAGGTGCTGAAACAACTTCCTACGCTAATCTCTATAAGAGAGTATTGTGCAAATTCTTATAAATCCTTACAATTTTAGATTCGTTAACTACTTTAACAAAGATATTGTAACCACATACCATGCATACAGAAAAAATAGAGAATGAAAAAATGATATACCTTGGGGAAACCTTTCGGTAAAAACTCCAGCACTCCAAAACCTGCACAATGTATTGATCAAAACTATTACAGCTTACAATACACTTGCAATGCAAGTTCTTTTAGAAGATTTCCAAAATCTTGAAGACAAATCATGGCAGCATAAAAATGTTCCAACCATACACTCACATCACTTCTCTTCGCAACCCTAAAAAAGCTTATATCATGCGCTTCACTTTTTAGGGCTACTCCCAAAGATAACCGTATTAGGGTTTTACCATTCTCCGAGAAAATAGGAACCCCCAAAAAAATTTCAGGCCGATGCCCCAAACCCCACGATTGGGGAAGAGTGTATAGTACTCAAATTTATCAGTTGCCACATGTCTTCACCTGTCATTGAATCTTCCTGACATAGCTCTTACGTGTCATAGGAATCTGTCATAACCGTTTTAGCCATGATCTCCTTACACACAATTCAAGATGCCGACACATCAACATTATTTGCAAGAAATACATTTTACAAAACAAATAATAAGAATAGGAATTATCCAAGGTTGAGACACCTTATTCCTAACAAATTATTGGGTTTGGATTCATGATTTATTTTCACCATTTTTTCCTCAAATGTTTTCTTGGCACATGGTTCTTTTGGGAGATAACCCTACATTGCCTTTTCCTTTTTTGCGACTTTGGCTCACTTTCACAATGAAACTTCTCTTTTCTATTTGGAAAGACAAAAATGCAACAATTTTTGTTCACACGCCTTAATGAATACTTATCTATCAATATATATGCTAAAGCTTCCATATGCAATAATATGATATTATGGTTGTAGGTTCAAGTAGATTAGGTGACCCTTGTAGTGGCCCACTTGTAGGAATTATTACAATATTTGATGAAATACTCCATGTGTTGTGGCCATAGTACATCTAGAAACTTCTATTTTGACAATTGTTCAACTACTCGTGGTCAACGTCGGGGCCGAAGTTCTTCTCGGCAACATACCGACACTTCCCGCTCTCAGCTGCCTCGTTGCCATTCACCTCAATGGTATTTATCACCACATAGCTTTGTTGTTCCTCCACATCACTATGGATCTCACTCAACCTATCCTCTTCCATCAGGTCCCACTTGGGCTCCACCAACAAGTGTTGGTTTTCCAATTCAATCGGGTGATTTAGGCTAGCCTTCATCTTCCAAAGGCTTTCCCAGGTTGGCTTTGACTATTTCCCCATGATGTGAAGATAAGGAGGTTGAGGAGGATAATGCAGATGATTGGACATTGCCAGACACTGAACTTGATCATGAGCTAAGATGAACTTGATCATGAGCCAAGATGGGGAAAGAACGATGAACCAAACCTTCCTCCTCATTTGACTACAGTTTTGGCTGCTTGAGGTTGTTTTTTATTTGAGCTACGCCCAATGAATTTTATGGTGTGTTTATGTTTTAAGGCAGGGCCCTAGTTTCTTAGATTTATGGGCTTTGCCCATGTGACTCTCGAGGAGTGACTTTTTCCTCCCATAATTTTTTTTTTGATTTAGATGTACTCTCTGTTTTCTAAGTTAGTATAATTGATTAGTATTTCCATTAAAAAAATAATAATATAAAAATAATTTTTCAATTTTATTAAATTAACTTTAAATTTATTCCGTCCCCTTGGTCAGTATTTCTAAAATCACCCAATCTCAATTTATTAAAAAAAAACATTTAATTTAATTTTACTTTAAGGATAATATCTTTGCACTTCTCTCCATTTTTTGTTAGGCCCTGTTTGTTTGCTGGAATTCAGGCAGAATTGGCAGGACTTCAAGTTTTTCGAACAAATCCGTTGTTTGGTTCCTCAATTTGCAATTCGGGTTATGTCACGCAAAACTTGGTTTAGGCCCTAAAACGGGTGGCACTATCTTCCCAGTCAGGAGGTGGAATTTGTTTTCATCTTCTGATTTTGGTAAATTGTGAATCAAATTTAATAATGTCATCGAGTCCATCATCTTCCTGCTTTGATTTTTGGGGTTTTTTTTTGCCGTTGGGTTTTCGAAGGGTTTGTTTTCGATGTTTCCTACTCTCTTTGCCATTTCTCTCTCTGCGGATGTGTCCGACTCCATTGAAGGGTTTCATCAAAAGTCTATGCTCTCTTTGCCATTGAAGAATTGCCTGCGAGAAATCCTGAAGCGATCCATGGCCGATGAATATGCATCTTGGTTGGCCGTGTCCGACTCCCATGCAAGATAAGCCAAGGGTATCGTAGTTGAATACCCACATGAACATCTACCCATTTTCGTAGATAGGGTATGCAAGCAAGTACATGCTAGTTCATCTCTACTTTTGTGACTAACTCTTGCCGAGCATTAAAACCCTGGTCTGATTCTCAGCAGCTGCCCAACGCGTTGTTCAACCAAACAGTGAAACGCTCTTCTCAGTATGCTTTTTCTTGACTTTCATCCTAGTATATCTCATATTTTCATTCTGGTTTGTCATATTTTCAAATGATTTGTTTAAAACTTTGTTAAGATCCTTTGTCCTGGAAGTAAGGCTTCAAATGACATTAGATTGGAATTTTTACAGCTTTGTGTGATTAGGGCAATTTCTATTTGGTTGATGGTATTAAAAAACTTAAATCATCTGTAATTCTAATATACCCACATATGCCAAGATGGTTCATCAAAGTTTCAATAGAGGTCATTTTATCTGCATCGACCTCATATGACCTTATTGCAAAATTTTGCCTAAACACAAAACTATCTTCCACAAACCTCCCCAACCTAAAAACATCATTGAACATTTTCGGCTTCCTCGACTTCCAATCAAAATCTGTCCACTATTTTTTAGCTGCCAAGATAATAGTTGCAATAGCTGCAAGGAGGACACTCCAATCTAGGAGCATATTGATCCTGCTTTTAGCAGGGCTTTCTTCTTCTACAAAATCCTTCAACCTGACATTATTCTTCATGTTTAAGCTATCTAGAGTAGTGCCATTGACCTTGGTGCCATTTATCTTCACACTTGAATGAGCATTTCCATTAACTTGAACTCCCTTGTAGGCAAATGATGATTTCTTTGACTTGACATCAACACTATCCGGAGCACCCACCTTCACTGTTGCATTCCCTGTAGAAGATGAAGAGATCTTATTCTATGTGGCGCAATGAGGACTTGCTAAAGACATCATCATTGCTATTGTAGCAACAACCATTTTGGTTCCTTCACAGATCACTGCATGAACCCCAAAACAAAACAATTAGGGTGTTTTTCTTAATCGAAAACATTTTTGACATATCTACACCCAACGGATCAGGGTAGAAGAAGACTGATTTGGCAAGTGGGTGATTTATGATATATAAACAAACATCATGGGGTACGAACCCATCAAAAAATATTGCACTGATAGAAGGCATGGGTACGATGGCCTTCACAAGCAAATCCATGAAAGAAAGGAAAAGAAAACAAAAAAACATAAAAATGGTGATAAAAACCACATACAGATTATAGGCGTCTGAGAATTCATAAGAAAGCATTACCCATACCATACAACATGGATAAAAATCCCTACCTTAGAAGATGATCCAGATCCGTTGTGAGCATGCAGTTTTAAACCTTCAAATCAAACTTTGATGGAGCCCATTGTTCCCTGCCAACAGTAAATTCAAAAACTAAATCAGAGCCTCCAAATAGTACGTGGAGGAACACCTACTTTGAAAAAAAAAACAAATCAAGCTAACCCATATGGAAGGCTATTGACCTACAGGCCTAACCCAAAACTCAACCGTAGTGACATTGTGTGTAAATCTCACACACCATGAAAAAAAAATACAAGAAACAACACTGGCTTGACAGATAATGCAAAAGTTTACCTTGATTAGGTTGACAAACTTCGAATAGACCAAGAAAGAGCCTAACGCAATAGAGTAGAATATACTAGACAAACCTTCCCAGCTTAGACCGATCTGGCATACCACATTCTATTGGAATAATATAATTATGGAAAGAAAGTAGATTTTCTAAAACCCTTTTAAAGTTGCTAGCATCATAGCATTCTCATTACAACACACAATCCAACTCCACACGCCATTTCTAACCCAAGTAGAAGAAAGTGCACAAAACTTATCATGTACAATACATGACCATCCTCTGTAGTAGTCATTGTAGCAAGAACATCCTCTGTTGCAAAAGCAGAGTGGAGAAACAGAAAAGGAAAATGTTAATGAAGGGAATTTTGAACTAAGACGAATTCTAAAGATTTTGTCTAAACTAGTTCATTTCAAAATATCATAGAAACTACCTCAAAGAAAAGAAAGGAATCTAATATTGAGCAAATGAACGCTAACTCATATCTTAAAAGCATCTAATGCTTTGATTTTGATGTGCGGTAATATAAGCCACAATACTTCAAAAAACATTCTGAGTTCCTTTGAATCTTTACATGTCCCCAATATAGATCTATGGTTAGAAACCATTTGATTGTCATCTATTGTTCTGTATTAGGCATCTCTATATGTATATTATTAGTATCAGACCTGTTTGTATGCATAGCCATAGAATATGGGTAGACCCATTATGTTTACATTTGGATTCATAAAAGTGAGCACATACATGCACAAGAAATATAGGCACGAGGACAAATATATAAACACTAACATTGTATATATACAGACACAATTGGTACACGTACAGGCTAGACTTCTTTGTGTCATATATATGTTTTTGTTTGTCTACAAAAGAATAGAATGTAATACACAATTGGCTATATAATATAAATAAGGATAGGATTTTTAGTGTAAAAAGATATACATGTAGAAAGAAATAAAGAGTTTTGGTTTTGTGCTTCATGGCCATGACCTCTACTCAACTTAGAGTAGCAAAGACAATCACATGGAAAGTGGTAGAATCCCCTGACCATGAGTTTTCCTTTTTCTATTTGTGAATGGATTTGGAAGTGTAAAACAAAGGTTTATGATTAAGTACATAATCCCTAATGCTTTACAAATACATGGTTATAAGCAACCTAGATAGAGAGGAGTTGATAATAGAGATACCCCTCCATAGACTTTTATTGAAAGGGGGCCATGTCTTTACGACTAAATGGTCTTTACAACTAAATGCCATGTCTATGTTCTCTTCCAAAGAGAAACTGATTGCAGGGAGTATTGAAACTAGTACTGAGCAAGATGCCAAACTTTGTCTAACTAAACAAATAGGAACAAAACCCAGGACCAAAAATGTAGCATTCATAACCAAACAAGAAGACTGAACTACAAACAAGAAACAAATTTAAACCAATAATACAAACAGGGCTGTTTTTGTTCCTCCAACCCATACTTGTTCAGATTTGAGGATACAAAATTGGAAAAGCCACAATATTTGTATACAAATTAAGGAAAGTAAACATTTTTGTGCTTTATGTGATGGATGAATGCATATCTTTATGATTATGTCCACATTTCCTTCCTCAAATCATTTTATTTGTCCACATTTTAGGCCATTGATGGATCCTATTAAGAATATTGATGTTCTAGGATGGGTAGTTGTGGAGACCACATATTCTCATCTTCTCACAACTCTTATTGCTTGTGTTGTCATAGCCACAGTAGTGGTGGCCTGAGAAGGTAGTGCACAAATGGGTAAACGAAAAAGAAAAGGAAATTATTTTTATAGAATGGTTATTCATTCCAATGATGTGGATTGTCATGATCAAATTTGCATGAGTAGGGGAGCCTTCTTTCATCTAGCTACTATCCTAAGGCTAAAAGGAACCTTGACAGATACAATACACTTGACGTTAGAAGAACAACTTGTGATGTTCCTCCACACTGTTGGCCACAATCTGAGGAACTGCAAGATTGCTCACAACTTTGGGCACTTAGGAGAGACAATCAACTGATACTTCCACAAGGTGTTGAGGGCTATCTTAGGAATCCACAAGGATTGCTTTCTACCACCTAGTCCAAACACTCCTCCTGAAATTAGTGGGAATGAACATTTTGATCCATTCTTCAAGGTAATTGTTGTGTTGTTACAAATTTCTTGTATGGATTTTTATCCTTATCATATTATTGGTTGACCGTAGAATTGATGATTGTAATATATCGTATAGGATTGTGTTGGAGCTATCGATGGAACCCATATACCAGTCACCGTCGATCTTGACATGTAGGGTAAATATCGTGATAGAAAAGGCAACCTGTCACAAAATGTTATGGGTGTGTGTTCCTTCAATCATAAGTTTCAGTACTGCCTTGCTGGTTGGGAAGGGTCTACCGTGGATAGTCATGTTCTAGCTTTAGCTCTGTCAAGAGCAGATCCTCTTGTTGTTCCCCCTGGTAAGCCAAATCATAGTTTAATATACTCAAGGGTACAATCAATGTTTCACGTTTTAATAATATACTTTATTTATGTAGGAAAATATTTTCTAGTGGATGCTGGATATCCCAATGCACCTGGATTTCTTGCTCCTTATCAATGTACACACTACCACCTGAAGAAGTTTTCAAGAGAGAATCCAATAAGCTCTCGAGAAGATTTGTTCAACCATCGACACTCCTCTCTTAGAAACTCAGTAAAGCGTACATTTGGTATTCTCAAGCAACATTTTCCAATCCTGAGGCATGCCACGTCTTATCCTATCATGACACAAGCCCATATTGTATTAGCATGTTGCATACTACACAACTACATTACGTTAGAGGACAACATTCCATAAAAAATTGTCATCGAAGAGGAAGATGATCATGATGGGATAGATGTACCAGTGCTGGAGACATATGGGTTGTCTCAGGGTGATAGAGACCAGTGGGCACAACTCCGAGATGATATAGCAAGTAGAATGTGGGAAGAGTATAGATCTCGAGAATAGTTGTTCTTGTATAAGTCAATGTATTTTATTTGAGTAAACTAATGTATGAAGATACTTTGATATACATGATGGTTTCCTTTTTCTTCTCTTTCTATCTGCAAGTATTGGACTTGTATGGGTCAATGTGTTTTATTTGAGTAAACTGATGTATGAAGATACTTTGATATACATGATGGTTTCCTTTTTCTTCTCTTTCTATCTGCAAGTATTGGACTTGTATGGGTCAATGTGTTTTATTTGAGTAAACTAATGTATGAAGATACTTTGATATACATGATGGTTTCCTTTTTGTTCACTTTCTATCTGCAAGTATTGGACTTGTATGGCTCAATGTGTTTTATTTGAGTAAACAGATGTATGAAGATACTTTGATATACATGATGGTTTCCTTTTTCTTCTCTTTCTATCTGCAAGTATTGGACTTGTATGGGTCAATGTGTTTTATTTGAGTAAACTGATGTATGAAGATACTTTGATATACATGATGGTTTCCTTTTTCTTCTCTTTCTATCTGCAAGTATTGGACTTGTATGGCTCAATGTGTTTTATTTGAGTAAACTGATGTATGAAGATACTTTGATATACATGATAATTTCCTTTTTCTTCTCTTTCTATCTACAAGTATTGGACTTTTATGGGTCAATGTGTTTTATTTGAGTAAACTGATGTATGAAGATACTTTGATATACATGATGGTTTCCTTTTTCTTCTCTTTCTATCTACAAGTATTGGACTTGTATGGCTCAATGTGTTTTATTTGAGTAAATTGATGTATGAAGATACTTTGATACCATTAACAACAATTTGTATACATAGTATGGCATACACAGAATTAATGATGTCCATGGATGAAATTGGTAACTCGAGCTAGATATCTCCTTCCTTGAAGAAGATAATGTGGACAAAGGAAATGGAACGCAAGTTTCTACACTTGCTCCTCGAGCAAGTACAACTAGGCAAAAAATGTGACGGAGGCTTCAAAAAAGAAGCGTGGTCCGCAATTGAGAGGCGGTTCAATGCTGATATGCACCTCAATCTATCAAAGGACAAATTCAAAAATAAGTTGAAAACCTGGAAGCTTGCCTATAGAGTGATGAAAGAGCTAAGGAATACAAGTGGTTTCGCTTGGAATGAGGTAACTCAGTGCATGGATGTTGAGGATAGCATGTGGGATGAGCTTCTGAAGGTAGGGTGATCTCTCTACTATTTTGATGGAAATAATATTGCCTTCTTTTAAAGTTAATAATGAAAGACAAAGAACCTAATCCATTTATTTATGCCAACATGTAGAGAAGAGAGTTAAAAAATGCCAAAGTGTATAAGAGGCAGCCCTTCCAGTACTTCAATGAATTGGGTGCAATTGTGGGTAATGACATTGCTGAAGGTAATGCAGCTACCACAACCCTTGAGACTGAAGAAGGGAACCCTATGGAAGAGCCATTCAATGTGCATGATGAAGAGGACCTTGGTTTCAATATACATCTTGATAGTGCTATTGATTTGGACGAAGACCCTTATAATTCCAATCAGTCCACTGCAACAGCAAGTACTAGAGGGACTCCTACGTCATCAATTAGAAAGGTGGGAAAGAGGAGGAAGGCAAGTATGACCGCTTCCTTGGATTCCATGTGTGAAACAAGGAAGAAAATAAAAGAGGGCATGAGCAATGTTCACCTTGTCAAAATTGATGAATCTGCTCATGACAATGCTTTGACGGATGCATATAACGCTCTCAAATCCATCCCCGGATTGAGTCGAGGTGTATTCCTGAGGGTATACGAAACCTTTGCGGGTGAACGTGAAGGAGCCAAATGGTTCTTATTGATGACTGAGGATGAGAGAGTGGACTGGATTGTAGCCACATATGGTGATTTATAGTTATTTACTACATACTTTATCAAACTTTATCATGAGTTGAAACATTATCATACTTGTTCACATACACTGATACAATTGTGTTTTCGTTGATGATTGTTTATGATTATTTATGGTTGATGATTGTTTATCAAACATAGTTTTTGTTTATCAAATATATTCTGAGATAATGAAATGTAAATTGGTTTATCCACTGATTGGACTGTATGCCATTGGTTGTGAACAACAATCACAAAGTATCGTTTCTTTTCCAGCTTGCCATTGTTTTCTTAGAAAACAATGGCAAGCTGTAAAATAAAGTATTATGAGTATTTTGAATTTGGAGATATGACATCCTTGTATATTGTTCACAAAGAACATGGCAGAGATTCATAGTCCATGAATGAATGACCTGATTAGAAGCACAACTGAACCAGGCATCATAAACATATCCACCGTGCCAAAACATTATGTTAAATTAAAATAGGCTATTCTCTTTATATATATATTCATGTCTGTTCCATTTTTTCCTGAATTAGAACTTCTTAGAAAAATACTCCCTCTCCCAATTCCATCTACTCAATCACTGGGCACTACTAGTACATAGGAAAGTATGTTGATGTTAATAGGATTCTTATAGTGATTGGAAGCTTTGTTAATGCCTTCTACAGATCATGCAGATAAATACATATGTATCGAGCCAATAGATTCAATAGATAGAATCTATGTAAGAACTACGACTTCAATATCCTTAAGTACATTCATCATTGGCATCAAGGGAAGTGATACAGATTCCTTTTTATGTAAAATTTTTAGGATCTCATAATAGCAATCTTATTGCTTTAATAATTACATTCTTCTTCTTACCTTTAGAGTGGCCTTTTTGTTATCACTGTTATTTCACTGTTCTTCTAATTTGACATTACTATGGTAACATGAACATGGCAGAGATTCATAGTCCATGAATGAATGACCTGATTAGAAGCATAGCTGAACCAGGCATCATAAACATATCCACCATGCCAGAACATTCTCTTAAATTAGAACAGGCTATTCTCTTTATATATATTCATGTCTGTTCCATTTTTTCCTGAATTAGAACTTCTTAGAAAAATATTCCCTCTCCCAATTCCATCTACTCAATCACCGGGTACTACTAGTACATGGGAAAGTATGTTGATGTTAACAGGATTCTTATAGTGATTGGAAGCTTTGTTAATTCCTTCTACAGATCATGCAGATAAATACATATGTATCGAGCCAATAGATAGAATTTGTGTAAGAACTACGGCTTCAATATCCTTGAGTACATTCATCATTGGCACCAAGGGAAGTGATACAAATTCCTTTTTATGTAAAATTTTTAGGATCTCATAATAGCTATCTTATTGCTTTAATAATTACATTCTTCTTCTTACCTTCAGAGCGGCCTTTTTGTTATCACTGTTATTTTACTGTTCTTCTGATTTGACATTACTATGGTAACACTTCATCTCACTATTCATCAGTGAAAGCACAGAGTTCTATATGCATAAAATGTGCCATTCATTTATCATACAGACTATTGTTCCTTTTTGAGACTGCTAAATGTGATATTCTCTATTCAATGCAGCTGCTCTACATGCAAGATCTGTGTTTTACTTATCCAAAAGTGTATTCCATTTACTCTTTGTTCTAGTGCAGTTTTGACATTCTTTTCTCAACAAGCTTCACTCTTTGACACGAGACCCATTGCTATATTAAAGATCCTCACTGCTCTTCATAGATTTGGATTATTTTCTTATGTTTTTATGTTGATCTTTAAGAATGACTGCTTCCTATCAACTTATGCTTTCTATGTGTGAACATCTGCTGTCATTAGCTTGTCTTGCTGCTCCTTTACGTGATTTGTTGTTGTTCACTACGCATGAAATGCTTCTTGAGATCTTCCTTCTCTTCTCTTGTTCAATTTGGGTTAGCATGTTATCAATTTGGGTCACCATGTTAATTAAAATTTCTTAGAAAATAATGGCAAGCTGGAAAATAATGACACTTACGATTGAGCACTTAGAAAAGTATGAAATTAATGTGAAGTTTATCCACTGATTGGACTATATGCCAGTGGCTGTGAACATCAATCACAAAGTATCATTTCTTTTCTAACTTGTCTATATTTTTATGATGTTGATTCATTTGTTAAGAAATGATACTTTGTGATTGATGTTCACAGCCACTGGCATACAGTCCAATCAGTGGATAAACTTAACAACATCTTGAACATGCAATATAGACAAGCTGAAAAAGAAACGATACTTTATGATTGATGTTCACAGCCACTAGCATACAGTCTAATCAGTGGATAAACTTAACAACATCTTGAACATGCAATATAGACAAGCTGGAAAAGAAACAATACTTTGTGATTGATGTTCACAGCCACTGACATACAGTCCAATCAGTGGATAAACTTAACAACATCTTGAACATGCAATGCATCTTGAACATGCAATATAGACAAGCTGAAAAAGAAACAATACTTTGTGATTGATGTTCAAAGCCACTGGCATACGATACTTTGTGATTGATGTTCTAAAGATGCATTGTGATTGATGTTCAAGATGTTGTTAAGTTTATCCACTGATTGGACTGTATGCCAATGGTTGTATAACAGTATACACCAGTATATCTCCATTACAAAATATAGTTTGTCAGCACTCTTATGAGAAATGGAATTCAAAGATATTTATGTTGGAACACAAGTTGAACCCATCTTGCTCTCTCAATTGCCATGCAAAGATGTTTCAAAACTTCTCTTGGGATCATGTGTCAACCCAATCAAGTTATTTCTTTCATTTTTCCCTCTTTGTTTTGGTATACACTGGTATATAGTAGCCACTGGTAAGTACCCATTGGTATACTTATGTTGTTACAGAATAGTATATTCATTGTCAGAAATCTAATTTCTGCTTACTTGGGGAGATTGTGTTAATTCGTTGGATCCATGCCAAGATTATTTTTTGTTGCTAGTGATTATGTTGGCTTTCACAGAGTGTGCTTGTCTTCCTCTCCATTTTGGTTTTTCTCTCCACTTCAAGGTAAGAAACCTTGTTTCTCTCTTGTCCTTTGAATTTTGAGTGCTTTAAGAGGTCCATCAATGGCAGTCATCTCCAAAACTGTGTTTTGATCATAATTAACATATTGTGAAACTTGGAATTTGGAGTTCTGATCCAATGTGGAATATTTATGGATTTTATGAGCTTAAATATTTCTTTATGTTGCAAAATGTAATAGTTGTGCTCCTAGCTATGACACCAATTAAGTGCACTTGTTGCATGTATGCCTTGCTTTCAAAGTTACTTATTGATAGTGTGGATATGGTATTTTTGCATATTGGTGCATATTGGTTTAATGTTTTGGTATTGCAAGATCTTGTTGAATTAATGGACAAACAAGCATGCCCTCCCTTGACCATTGTTTTCATTAATGTGCTTTTATAGACATATTAGCTTTCATTTGTTAGTGTTGTTGCTTTTAACATATTTAAGTGGAATACATGAAGGAGTACAACATGATGAATGCTTCATTTAATGCATTGTTAAGGTGTAGTCTCATAACTATCCATTTCTAGTTCTTCAGATATGATTTTATAAATGTGTATTGGTAGACGACTGTATTGTTCATGATTCTGTATGTATATACCCTAACCATCTTGTTATTATTGTTGCATTACAAAATTAAGTTAAATAATTCTACTTTGTTCAATGCTCTATTTCATCGTCAATTTCTTTTCATTTTTCATTCATTTTTAAAAACCACGTGATAGGTACAGAAATAGAAATGGATAGTTCTGAGACTACACATATGATGATAAAGTGAGACTACACATATGCTGACATTAAATATGTTTGAAATAGATTTTGGATTCAATTTTGTAGATATTTTTGGCATCAACGTTTACGAAAGAACTCTGTGATCCTTCATCAGGATGGAAGAGAGAAAAATGATTGAAAGAAAAGTCCATCATTTTGGTCTGTTGCAATCATTTTGGTCTCTTTCATCCTGATGATGGATCATAGAGTGTGAT
This sequence comes from Chamaecyparis obtusa, assembly GCA_027943335.1. Taxonomy (NCBI): domain Eukaryota; kingdom Viridiplantae; phylum Streptophyta; class Pinopsida; order Cupressales; family Cupressaceae; genus Chamaecyparis; species Chamaecyparis obtusa. The sequence continues at coordinate 239,464 of BSBK01002135.1, read as the reverse complement.
CCAAAACTATATACACAATCGAATCCAGAAGCTATTTGAAACATTGATGCCAAAAATATCCACATATGATGATAAAAAATGAGCTATATGATGATTGTTTACTGTTCATGTTTGTAAACGGTCAATATTTCTGATGGTACTCCTTGGTGTATTCCATTTAAAAATAAACAAGTTTTAGTTTTTCTATCATGTTTACTTTGTAGATGCATGATTGACCATCTAACAATACGAAAAGTAATGGGAAGAATGAGTGGGATATGAGATGGTTGCTCATCGAATGTGGGGCATAAGAGCATAGAGAGTGAATTTCCTTGCATTTTCTTATTTAATGATGTGTTTTCACACCACCATTCAGATCATGGATATTGTTATTCCCCAAAACTTATATCTGATGCTATAGTTGTGTCATTATATTTTTTCTATAAATTTGTAATATCAACATAAATGAAACTTTTTCAATTTGTACTCATAGAATATAGTCATGTTGTTATATATGAATGAACAAAAATAGTATGAATGAATAAAAATTTGCTTGATACAGTGCTGATGGCTATGATAAATGTCCCTATGTGTGATTGTGGTGATGGATCGCGCTGCGTGTTGAAGACGTCACACACACGGGATAATCCAGATCGTAAATTTTGGAGTTCCAAAAATAAGAAAAAGGTTGTTAATTGCACAATATTTAAATGTTTACAAAGAATAAATATTAGTCATTATAGTGAGACTAACTTAGATTTGCATTATAGGATGGCGGTGGATGTCAGTACTTTCGGTGGGCCAATGACACCTCGTCGCTGTCTATCTCATTTGCACGTTCTCCACATATACCTGTCGTGGATGACAAGTGCAAATCTTGCAAAGCGCTCGAGAAAGCAATTGCAAAAGCGGAGGCTACGTATAAAGCCGATGTCATATTTTTACGATGTTTACTTTGTGCAACAATCGTACTATTTAGTTGGGTCATTTGTTAGGTCATTATGCAGATATATATATATATATATATATATATATATATATATATATATATATATATATATATATATATATATATATATATATATATATATATATATATGTGGACTAGATGACTTATTTATATTTTGATGTGATATTGAGCAATGCTATAATTACTTTCTTGTTATAATATTGTTTATGATAATGTATAGAATTATTAAAAAAAGTTAAGTTTACTGTTCACAATATTGAAAAAAAAAATATTAAATTTTGTTTATGATTTTATATATAAAAATATAAATTAATAAAAAAAAAACTATAAATAAAAAATGAACAACAAAAATAAAATATTAAATTAAAATATTATATAATAATTATAAAAACTTAAATTTTCTTGTCAAATTCTAATTCCAATTGAAAATGTAGAACCAAACACAAAAAATGGATAATGTAATTTCAATTCCAATTTGAAATTGCAAACCAAACACAAAAATATGAATTTCTCATTTCCAATTCCAATTTCAAAAATGACAACCAAACGCAAAATATAGATTATCTCAACCATCTTCCGAATGAACCAAATGATCCAAACTATATTCCGAATACACAAAACCAAAATTTCAAAACCTAATTTTGAGATAATCAAATTTTATCTCAAATTCCAATTCCTGCAAACAAACAGGGTAGTTAACAGATCGTTCTTACTCTTTTGTATTATTCTTCATAACCCACCGAAAAACCGTGGTTTCATACCTACCCAAATTACAACCCGACCATAGTTGAGTTTCAGGTAAGCTCGAAAACATTTCTATTCGGAAACGTTCGCAAAACTCTGAAGTCTCATTCCCTACTATTTCTTGAGCAGGCGAAGCGAAATCGGAGAAGAATTTTAATTTCAAAAGATGACGATATTCCATTTCTTCAACTGCGCAGCTCTTACCTTCGGCCCTCACGCTGTCTATTACACAGCCACTCCCCTGTAAGCTTTACGCAATCCTCTTCATTCAGTTCTCATCACCAACGAGCAAAAAAATCAACTTAATATCAGTTAATTTATTTTTTATTTTTTCTTTCTTCTAAACTTTGAATTTCAACCAGAATCTATCACTTCGAGGATTGATTTTTTTTTATCAATGTCTACCAAAGATAATGATCTGCAAATCGGATAACTCGTAAATTTTTAGTCGAACCTCTCAAACTCATTACATTTGATTGTACTCTTTCATTTGTTATTTCTTGTCAGAGACAAGCTTAAAATGGGCAGATAAATGGTCTGTCTTGTGGATTTAGGTTTAAAAGAGGGAAAACATACATTGTTTTACAGACTATTTTAGCTGTGAACAGTATGTAACATTAGTGAATCGAGGCTTTCTAGGTTTTGTAGAAAAATAAAAAATTTAAAAAATGACATCATTATATATTGTTAATAAATCAAATCGATGTTATTTATGGTAAAATTAAGGCTATTAAATTGATGGGTGGGTTGCACTTGTATGGTAAATTGGCTGGATTTTGTTACGGCTGGATCAGATTCAATTCTCAGGGCCTTTTGTGGGCGGAGAAACTCTAGAGGAATGCTGTCCCAGGGTTCAACCCTCGTCGAACAAGAGCAATGGGTTCCCGTTCAACTAATATAAAACCCTCAAAATGGATTCGCCTTATAGAACATTACGATTGTTAGTCTAGGGCTAACCAAATGAAAAACCAAAAAAATGGACTTGCCATATAGAACACCGTAACTGCTAGTCCCCGGGGTTAACCTAATAAAAAACCAAAAAAATGGGCCAGCCATATAGAACATTATGACTGCTAGATAGGGGATTTACCTAATTTAAAGCCAAAAAATGGGGCTGCTCTTGTAAAACATTTTGACTGCTAGTCCAGATTCAATTCTTGGCGCTGCTTGCGGGCAGGGGATTTTTATGGTTATAGAATCCCAGCATTTGATCCTTCTCAGTGAAGAAAAAGAGGTTTCTGTTAACCTTATACAAAATTACACAGCTACCCCAGATTAAGTTCTAACTGTTGCTTTTCAAGCCAGGAATCTCTGGAGTGATAGTATCAGAGAGTTTGGTCCTTGTCAAACAAAAGAAATGGGTCGGCCTCATGAAAAAGCCAAAATAAAAGGGTCCATCTTACAAAACGTTAACCACAACTAGCCCACATCTCAGGGTTGCTTGCCAACAGGGAATCTCTAGACCGATGTCATTCTGGGTTTCAAGCTTTTTTGGCCAAGAAAAGAAGGTTCAGCTAATAAAGAACAAAGACATGAGCATCGTTACAGGACCCTTTGCAAGCAGAGAAGAAACATGATGAATGTGTATGTTAAAGTAGCCTCCAGACATGTAGGTTTTACCTTAAAATCAGAATCAAAATGCCCTTTTTACTATATAGATTCTTTTGATGTGTCAGAAAATTTACCAAGCGGAAAACCATCTCAATGTTGACCCTCCTCCAGCAAGAAAGGCTGGTTCACTTATCCAAAAAAACCTAAGACCAGTGTAAAAGCAGGAGAATCATTGGGTATGTGATTGTAGGATGCAAATAATAAATGTAGTTGTTAAAGTGGCATCACAATTTTTAGGATTTTACCTTAGTGCGGGTAAATGAAAATGAACCTTTTTTCTTTGTGGATCCTCTCAGTATGTCCATAAAATTTAAAAGCTGTAATTTTCTCTGGTCATCTTGTTTGTGGCTGCCAATTTTTTGAGGATTTTTGGATCTCTGCCCCTTTACCTTGTAGCTTTTGTTTGTGTGTTAATCAAATTGAAGAATACTCATTTATTGGATTCCAGCTTATGGAAGGATTTGGAAAATTAAAAAATAGCTGACATGGTTGCAGCAACTAATTGCAAACAAATGATGTTTTAAAATTCTTGCTTTGTACTTCTCAGTATAAACTCACACCAACTGATCAAATTGGAGTTCTCCCTGAAGTGCTTACATTTGTTTGATTTATTGGAACCTCTCTCAAGTGGAGGTCTTGACATTGCCTGGCATAGAACATGCTAAAGTAATAGTGTAGACTGTTAGGCCTTTATGTAACAATAATAGAAAATTTACAATTTCTATCCTGAAATCCTGTTTTTTTTAATTTTTAGTTTGTAAAGGGAGGAGCATGGGGTCCTCTCCCTTTTCATTAATAAACCAAGTTTGCAACTTACATAGATAACAAGAATGACTTTCCAAAATTAGATTTTCAGTAATATTGAAATCTGCTTATTTGGAACTTGAATAATAGAATCAAGTCAGAGAATTCTAAAAGTATCCTTATTTCTGAGTGAAGAGCCTATGAAAAATGTAACTGGTTCTTTGATTTCCCCAATAAAGGACAAGTTCTACTTGTCAGGCTTGTCTCATCCTTGCAAATGGAGTGAGCTAAAGTTATGAATGATTGTGACTTTTCCAAAGGGTGGTAATTGTGAAAGGTTGTGATTTGCAAAAGGCCAGACATGATAAAGAGGTGCGACTCTCCTCCACATTGTGAGGGGAGAAGATTTCATTGGAGGAGGACATCGAAGGGAGATCAGTTTGGAATAATATATAAGTCTCAAAGGCAACAATGAAAAGTGGTTACTCAATTCATATGAAAGGTGGTGACTCTTTTACCAATAAAATATGAAGGAGAATTCATTCCAAGCATTGAAGGATCTCTTATAACTCACCACTCACGAATCCACAAAAGGAATTATCAAATGAAGCAAACAATCAATCAGAAAAATATCAAATCAGCACTGGTTACTGTTACTAATTTTTTTACTGCTGATTTCATCATGGAAAAATTAAGCATATCAAGTGCAAGAGGTACATTTTTATCATATGCAATGCATTAAGGGATTACAAGTACAATAATTCAATTCATATCTTTTCAATTGTATTTTAAACATAAAAGATTACACATTTTTTATGCAACTGAAATGAAATGTAATCTCCTGGAAATTAATCTCTCACACAAGACTATGAGAGTGGCCTTAACTGCTCTTATGTAAATGAAATATGCAAAACAAATGAAATAAATGCATGGGAAATAGAAAAGGAACCAGCCATTGCTTGGGGGTTTATGGTTGGTGTAGGTCTGCTTTATCTTTTTTGCCTTGAGTCTAGTTGCTGTCCTAGTATTTTCAGGTGTTCTGTAGTCTCTGAGTCCTGAAAAATATAAGAAGAAATGGGTTAGATCTTTAAAGATCTAAGCAATGATGGTTCCTGATACTACGTACAATGCACGTATATCAGCTACTCTTAGTCCCTATCTAAGTAGGAGCAGTCAAGAACATAACCAGGAAAAGTAGTGAAATCAAGTCATTATTATCAAAAGTTTTATTGCTAACACGTTTGTTTCATGTACAGGGAGGTTCTAACTCTGATAGGTATGTGCCCTTGACCGAGGCTCCCTTAAGGGTATGAGCCCGACATGCCTTTCAGAGTTAGAATCTCATAATAACAGGTCAAAGGAATACATTCATTCTTTGTAAACAAAGCATGTTTCAGAACAACACTATGATATTACACTGTGCAAGAGTTACAAATCAAGAAAACAAGAAGTATTAAAGGGACATAATAGTTTATGAAACCTTTTATTTTTTTTATTAGACTTATGCACAACAGTTAGAAAAACATTAAAGGGATAGAATTTTATCATTCTGAAACCTTTTGTTTCCATTTTCCTAATAAACACAACTGTAATGTGCAAGCATAGGGTATTAACAACAAAAGAAGCTCAAAGGGACAACAAAAACAACAGCAAAAGAAGCATTAAAGGGACAAGTATCTTACTTGAAACCTTTTGTTTCAGATCACTATAAAAGATTGGTGTCATTTTCACACTAGGCAAAAGGGCATGCATCAGTACAGTATTTACACTAGCAACCTCAGATTTTTCTAGTAATAAAAGCTTTGTTTGTGCTGCAGTAAAAAGAACATAGTCTGAAATGCTTCAAGTACCAGTAAAATGGCTTATTCAAACAACAAATAAGTTATTACCTTTCTGATCATTTTCAAATAATTTCACTTTCAGTCAGAGACACATATATTTCAACAGCAAATAAGTTTCAGTATTATACAGACTTTCAGCATCAGCTGGGAATAAAGTGTTCAGGACAGTCAATACCCTCTAGAAATTTTAGCAGGAATGAGGAAAGACTGAGTATAAAACCGAGTCAAGTGCCAACTGGCAAAAGCGGTGTTGCACATGTTTAAATCTGGAAAGATTGCTGGACAATTCAGTGACTGCAAAGGAGAAAAAGCAGAAAATTGACAGGCTAATGGAATCTCGGGCAGATCTTGCAGGCAGCTCTTCTTTTCTCCAAAATGTAAAAGTGGGTATTGTAGGATCTAGGGAACAAACTGCATCTGAGGAAGTTGATAGCAAATTTTCATAAAAAAAATATCACTCAGAATCAGAAAAAGAAAAACACTTGAAACAAGTGAGAAAACAGAGAGAGTAAAGAGCTCTCTGTGTATAGATTGTGCAAATAATTTATATAGAATATTCCACAGAAGAGATTTATTTCAGATAAAGAAAGCACAGCCCGAAAATCTTTTCAAGTACAAAGAACCAGTCCAGCAACAACAGAGAATGGTCATTTCACATTTTTTGGAAAAACCTAGAAATCTTAGGAAAAAATTTTGTAGAAGAAGTTTGCTTCAGATAAAGAAAGCACAGCCCGAAAATCTTTTCAAGTACCAGGACCACCAAATAATAGCAAGTAATGACTTATATAAACTGAAATTTGACCCAGTTCGAGCAAGGAGAAAACGATAAAATGCAGCAAGTAGTTCTTTTCCTTTCAGAAGTAACAAAAAGCATTATGCCTTAGAAGAGAAAAGGAGGTATATTCTTACCTTTTAAACCCACAGCAAGGAGAGCTTTGTGACACAATAAAACAAACACAACCCAAAAACGTCACTATACAGCATAGAATAGCGGCAGATTCTCTCTTCTCAGTCGCAGCTGAGAGAACATCTCTCATCAACCGAGGAAAAGTAACGGCAAGAATAATGCCCAGTCACCAGTTGAGCAGTAGTCTAAATGTAGCAGCTTACCCACAGAAAAGAAATAACAAGCATAGCGGCTGTAAAGGAACAGTCCAGTAAAAGAAGCAACGTCAATTATCCAAAGAAAACGGCTCCAATCTCCAGCAAACTTCATCAATGGCATGCCAGGTTCAGTTTTGGGGAAGAGCAGAGCCTTTGCATTTTTGTGGATTGTGCTTATTTCTTTCTAGCTGTATCAGAGGACTTAGTTGTGGAGAAGCCTTTCAGAGCTTAATACATTGGAGTTTGGCCTACTTCTATTGTTTATCAGGTGTATTCTGTGTGATTGATATTATTTTATGTGTTCTTTTAAGAGCCTTAAGATTTAATGTCGCATTTCTACATATTCCTCATCTTGCATAGGTTATATGTTGTGTTTTATTGAAGTTCTACTGATTGTGATTCAGTCCTTACAGTTCCAGTTCATCAAGACCTTCATATGAAACATTTTTATGCATGCAGTTACCATTAGAAGCTGTGATCAACAACATGTTATAAGTTCTGTAATTGCGTTTATCAAATATCAGGTCCTCCATCATTCTTTGGTGTATCACCTTCTTTTAGCAGTTTTAAGAGTTCCATTAAAGTCTTTCTATCTCTTTCCCTATCATTTTGTAAGTTTTTTCCAGTAGTATAGGTGATCCATTTTCGAAAAATCCAATAGGAACCGGCCTAGAACCCGGAGGTTCAGTCACTCTAATAAGTTTTCCCACAAGCTTGTGATTGTTCCCATGTTACTCCAAAATTACTAAGCTTTCAGAGATTAGTATTTGGGTGCAAATTTTGGAGATAATAGTTACATCATCACATATCAAACATCTAATCAACAATCTCTTAATCATCACTCACCAATGCCCCAAATCATCCAATCAAAATAATTCATTCAGTGAATCAATCATTCAACAACATCGAATGAACAAGAAAGCATTCCATTTTAAGGAAACAAATAAATTGAACCTCTATAATTCCATCAGCAAATACATCAAGTATTACCCACAGTGATTAATATCCAGATCTGGCTTGAAGGAGCAGTCTGATACTCTTTTCCGATCTTTTCTTCTCAACATTCTATAATCTCACTTCTTGTGGTATATATTGATTTTATGCATTTTTGACAATAATTATCTCTTAATGAGTTGTTAATTACATATGCCTGATAATGAAATTGTCTAAAATACATCTTGTATGAAGGGTCAGTGGTCTAAGAGGGGAGTTATAAGATGGTTATACAAGTAGGCCACTCTAGGGATGACCATGCTGCTGGCTCCTAGGGGCAAGAGGGCTCTGATATCACTCTGCTCTTGGGCTTAGATAGAACAACCAAGAAGCCCCTTTACAATCTACTCTTCGACACTACGATGATGGCTCTTATCTTTTAGGGATGAGGCATAGATAGGGAAAGCCGGTACAAGCACCCCATAAAGTTGTTATCTCTATTTGAGCATTAGATGTTGTCATTAGTATCAAAGTGGATCAGTTGGTTATCTATGCCGATCAATCGGTAAAAGGAGAACTTCAAGCTACAATATGCTAGTCGGTTAAACAAACAAGCCTTCATACCGAGTATTCATAAGGCAGTACCGAAAACTAAATGGAAACAGGCTTAATCGGGCACCAGAGCAATTTTACCAAGCATCAGAGTATACCGAGCACCGAGCGTCAGTAAACACCGAGCACACTGGACACTGAGCACCAATATATTCATCGAGCAGTATTGGCTGTGTTTACCAAGCAATCCAATAAACGACATAATAATCAGTTATGACACATTTATCTATGTAAATGGCTACAACGTATTCATAAAACGTTTTACCAAGATCAAGGATTATTTATTATAAATGTAATCATTAAATGTAGTGATGATTCCTATGCAATAGTCAGATCTAGGTTAATTTTGTACACCGTAGATCTTAGGTTTTTCCTAAGAAGATGTAAACCTAATTAGGTCATGGCAGTCATGAAAATCATAGCAGTTTGCTATATAATTGTAATTCATGTCATTTTGACATAAGTGTGTAGAAGGTGAAATAAGGAGAAAGAAGATCTTGAAGCAGTAGCCGCCTTCAAGACATTAGACATGGTTTACATATAAGAGCAGTGATCAGCGAGCAGTATTGGCTGTGTTTACCGAGCAATCCAATAAACGACATAATAATCAGTTATGGCACATTTATCTATGTAAATGGCTACAACGGATTCATAAAACGTTTTACCAAGATCGAGGATTATTTATTATAAATGTAATCATTAAATGTAGTGATGATTCCTATGCAATAGTCAGATCTAGGTTAATTTTGTACATCGTAGATCTTAGGTTTTTCCTAAGAAGATGTAAACCTAATTAGGTCATGGCAGTCATGAAAATCATAGCAGTTTGCTATATAATTGTAATTCATGTCATTTTGACATAAGTGTGTAGAAGGTGAAATAAGGAGAAAGAAGATCTTGAAGCAGTAGTCGCCTTCAAGACATTAGACATGGTTTACATATAAGAGCAGTGATCAAAGATATAATTCAGTTTATTCAGAAGCAGTCAAGGCTACGGAGCAGAATAGAGGACAAACTACTACACATTGAGGTGATATTTATTCAGTATATCATAGATCTAATTCAGACAAAGTATAGTTGTCATTTACAGATACTTTCTATTATTCTCTAATCATTGTAACAGAGTTAGCAAAATCTCTTAATAGAGTAGACTTAAGAGTCTGTTTGTAAATCTCTTAACCGAGTACACCCTCACGTAGTGTTGTTTAAATCCTTTAACAAGGTAGATCTAGTCGATCTGATTGTTACTTCTATCAGGGTAAGATTACCAGAAGTGATCACAACTTGTAGCCTTAATCGGCATACTTTATTATCTGCAGTAGTGAAGAATTTGTGGGTGTCATCCCCACCGCAATTTTTACCTTCTAACAAGGGTTTTTGCGTAACCAAAATATCTGTTATGTGATTGAATTATTGTTTGTTTTCATGCACTTTACATTTATCAAGTCAATTGAATGAATGTTGCAAACAATGGATTCAGTTGGATAGATTAGTTACTACTATTTGCAGATTGAGTATTCAGTTAAAAGTTTTTGAGGGTACTGATTCACCCCTTCCCTCTCAGTCCCTTATCTTTCCATTCCAACAATTGGTATCAGGGCTAGATCTCTTATTGGAAGGTTTAATCACCGAAGAGGAAAGATCTAAACATGGAGAGATACAAGTTGGACAAAACTATAGAGAATCAAAAGATTCAGATGTAGATTCTTGTTGAGCAATACAAACAAGCTAAGGATGAGTTGAAAAAGTTACTGGTTCAGAGAAAGGACATGGCTATTCAGGAATGTGAGACTAACTATCATGAAGAAGATATTGATGATCTATTTGAGAATATTGGATCCAGTTCAGGCAGTATATCTGACAGTTTTGAAATTGCAATTTCTGATTTATTTGAGAAAAATCTTCATTTGAATGAACAAGTGAAAGCCCTGTAGATCGGTCAAGAGACACAAATGGTAAGAATGATTGATGTGATGAACAATGCTAGACAAGCATCAAGAGGGAAATTTGGTTGTTGAAGATAGAAGACAAATGACTGAACAACTACAAGTGAAGGAAACTGAGATACTGAGACTTACTGAGCATCACTTCAAAATATCCAATCAGATGATTGTTGTAAGCTAGGAGATCAACCGAGTGAATAATGAGTTATCAAGGAAACTTGAAGACATTGGAGTACTCAGGGAAGAAAATGAAAAACTGAGAAATGAAGTGAAGATGCAACAACAACATAATGAGATGATGAAAAAGGCTGAAGATAGTTTTAAGAAAATATATGATTTTTTGATTAGTCAAAGAGGACTTGGAAGTACTACTGGATTAGGCTACACCGAGCAAGGAGAATCATCTAAGCAAGCTGAACAGATGAATAACAACCAGAATCAGAGACCTAAGACACTGACATGCTATCATTGTGGTAAACCAGGCCACACTTCAAATGTTTGCAGGAGTAAAGCACAAGGTAAACCTAAAACCACTCCTAAGTTTAATGGTCATTGTTATAATTATTACAAGTTTGGACATCAAACATATGAATGTAAATTTAAGTTGAATAGGACTCCTAACAAACCCTACATGGAGAAACACTGTTACACTTGCAACATGCATGGACACACCTCACAAGAATGTAGAACGAAGATGAAGCAAGTCCAGACATTGAAAGGACAAAATAAGACCTATCAACCGAGAAGACAAGGTAATGCTTACACTTGAGATTATAACACATGGGTTAACTGCACAGTATGTGGAAGATATGGACATATTGCAGCTAATTGCATGAGGAAGAGATGGGCTGGAAAATCTCGAAGCTGGACAAGAACTGGTATGGCATGTTTACACTGTCACAAAGTCGGTCACCTAAGTAAAGATTGCAGAGATCGAGCACCAGAAACACAAGTTTTTGAAAATGGCTATACAATTGCAGATATCATGAGAATAAGAAACACTATGTGGAGAAAGGCATCAAATTATAATGTTGAGTCAAGCAATGCAGTCGGTGAAACCTCGTCCATTGGATTGGGTGACATCGACATCTCCACCTAAGCTGAAAAAGGTATGTATGGAACTGGTAATTCAAGATGATCACATTTTTCATACTGTTCCTTATGTTAGATGTGCACATACCAAATCCGCATGAATTAAGATGCATTATGGTTTTAAAAGCTTTGGACTTTAAAGAGTTTACAGTCGGTATATGCTAGACCGAGTAAGAATTTACCCGTCTGTGACTATTATGCAAGGTTAACCGGGTATCAATATTAATTGAGTGAAAAGTTATATGTTAACCGAGCTATTGGCATTTTGTGGTACTCACCTAGTTTGACAGTTGTCGTTGAGCTATGAGTAGGTCAAGCATTTATTACAAAAAGGTCTGAGCGGGAATTTGAAAAAGTTATAAATATGCGATGAACTTAGCTCATTTTTCACCAGCGTTTACGAAGAGCGAAGAGTTTCTAGAGTGATTTCGTGCAAAGGATTTTCAGAGTATTTGAGTGTAGTTTCAAAGTCTTCCGAGTGATTTCGTAGACATTTTCGTTTAAGTACTGTTATCACTGAGTAGTTCATTCGTACTTACTGAAACCCTAAATTAAGAGATTATGGCATCCGCATCGAAGGTAAACAAGTCTAAGTTTGCAGAGGAGGAAGAAGTCAATCTTATTGTTTCTGCAACATGTAATGAACCCTGATACAAACTTCAGCCCGAAGTTGCATCGCAAATTGATCAAACGGGAGCTTTCTCAAGCATACCTCCTAGGTTTCTACTAGTCAAGGACGTGCGGTCGTACATTCACTGCAAGATAGGAGAAATTGGAGATTTTGAAATGTATGCAGCCTATTAGAGGTAATGTGGAGAAGATGGAAAACTGAAATCCGATTATAAGCAATTGGAAGTATTAGGTCTGGTGAATGCCCTAAATTTTTCGAAAGATTTCAAGAGCGAATGGATTAGGGCTGTTCTCAGTCAGTTTCACGATGGAAAATTTTGGTTGGATGAGCCCGTTAAAATAACGAAGAACATGATTCATGTTGTCATCAGGTATCCTACCACTGATAAGACAAAAGCACTTCGTAGTGCATCTAGGGCAAAAATTGAGAAGAACACGGGAGCCGAGTGGGACCACCGAGCTATGAAGATTAACACAATCAAAGACCCAAAGGTAAAATTTGCAGCTCATGTCATCGGTTATAAAATCTATCAGTTGAGCAGATTGAACAGTGTACCATGTGGAGCTGTTGACATTGCGTTCAAAATTGTCAAGAAAGGTTTTTAGTTGGACCTTGCCAAGCTTCTTTTGGAGCAGATTGAAGAGAACATGAAGACAATCCAGTCGGCGAAGTCCAATACATGTAAGTTTGGATCCCTGCTAGTTTGCATATTCTTCTATGTGCAAAGATTTTTTCCATCGGTCGGTAATATAGAATGGTCAACCGACAAGCTAGTCATAGTTCAAATTTTAGATTTGATTAAGGGCTTGGGAAATAATCTCAACAATGTTTTAGATAATTATTTTGAGCAATTCAAAGGCAAAATGAATTCTTGGAGCAAATTTCCAAGTCAACTAGTTGAGGACTATGAACATGAAATCTGTTGTCTAGTTGACACCGATCACACATTGATTAAGGTTGTGGAGCCTAGGACAAAATGGTTAGCCCCCATGGGATATGAAATAGACATTGATTTTGCTTCCAAAAATCAAAGCTTTATTGGCTGTACCTTAGGATGTTAATGCAGAAAGGTTTGGAACCTATGAAGAGGCCAAGTCAAGAATTAAAACAGGCCTAGTTATCGGTAAAATAACAAAGAAGTCAAAGAAAATGATGAAAAATCTAGTAAATAAATTTGGTGATGATGCTGGATCATCTGGGAGCACACCGGTTGAGGTAGCAATCGAAGGTCAGTTACTTCTTTTTGACAAGCCACATGACAGTGAGGAAATCAAGTCAGACAAAGATGTAGATTCTACACCGGTTTCTCCTTCTCCCACTACAAAGAAGAAGTTGGCAGAAGTGCAAGCTAGGGCACAAACAAGGTTAGAGACTGCTGCTTCACCTCTACCGAAGAAAGGAGTTGTAAAAATCACGAGGCCTACTACAGCAGAACCGACAGACATATAAAAAGAGAGGTACTAAATCTACTACTGAGGCCCCTAAGAAAAGAAGAAGTTAATTAGAGGGAAAGATGATTTAGATGATGATGTAGATGATAACGATCAATTTAAAATTGTTGTAAATAAGAGTCGGTCAATTGATGAGATTGCTGAAGAAATAATTGAAAATGGAGGATTAAGTGATCTTGAGATTAGTCAGTTTGAGTAGTTGTCAACTGAGGATCAAAATAAAATTGAAGAGACTATCATACAGATGATGATTAGATTCAAGAGAGTACCAATAGAATTTGCCAAATACTTACCCAAGGCATTAGAAGAAAGAATTTTACAGAAGTAATCCTATGCGTTGAATACTGAGAAAAGAATGAGGGAACAATCCCTAGTTTTGGCAATTCCTACATTGACAATTCCTGAAATTGAGGAATTTATGAATAAGTATTCAAAGAGATTTCGAATAAAGAATCGGGCACTGCAGACACTTGATGAAAATCTGGTAGACATAGATGAGAATAGTCAACTCATATGGACTTCAATTGTACAAGCCCGTGAAGAGTCAGAAAAGATGGCCTTAGCCATTATTCTTGAGAAGAGACTTAAAAGAAAAGGCAAGGGAATTCATAAAGATGATGTAGATTTGGCACCGAAATAGAGAATTGATTTATCAGATACCGAGGTACCTGATACAACAGATGCCATCGAGGAGATGAGCTTAACTCAAGATGCACTCGATCAAGTTGAAATCCAAGGGATTGATAATAAAGCACTTGATGTACTCATTGAGGACATCACACATGGTGATCCCGATGACATCGATGATGATGAGGATGTCACTATTGCTGGAGCTAAAACACAAGAAGGAACAACTACCGAGCCAACAATAAGCTTTGAACCGGGTGATCTTCCTATCCTAATTTAAGTTGTTGAACTTATTTCTAGGAAGGAACCCGAAGGCTCAATCCCTGAGCAACCAAAGGACACATCAGGGGAACAAGGGACAAGCACACTTGCAGAGACAGAAGAACCTAAGGAAAAAGAGGCAGATACACAGGGCCAAGATGACCCTAAGACTACCGAGACAACACCACCGTACACTACATCCGAAGCTCCCTCTCTATCAACCGACACACAAGTTACCGAGGAGCAAAAGAAGGAAGATAATGTGTCTATCGGGCAAGAAATACCGAGTGTTGAGGTAAAGGATATTATTCCTTTGGTTAAGATTTCACCACAAGAGCCTAAAAAGAAGAAGAAAAAGCATGGCAAAGGGCTGGGCACACTAGATGAAGTCATTGTAATACTTGACTGTGACCCAAGGACTTTGGACCTCGAAGAGTTAAGAAAATATGGGGAGCTAAGCACAAGGAAGGCAGCTTAGGAGAAGCTGAGGAAAGAGTGCAAGAGGAAGCAGATTCTTGAAGATGTAAGAGACATCTTGCAACAGGTTGTACTTGAGGTCCAGATAAATGAAGATACACTGATAATGGACCAACTTGCCATTCTTGTACATGAAATAGACACCCCGAACATTGATGCAGAAAAGAGACTTGAAGAAAGGGTAGAGTCGAAGATTCAGGACAAATTGGAAGAAAAGATCAGCCAGGAAGTGGCAATAAACAAGGTAAAGCTTTCTGAGGTAATCACCGATGTTCAATCTATTACTCAGAACATAATTCAGATGTTAGTTACGCATTGCACTGTGGAGAGTTTCATTGTTGAGATTAGTGAAAAGATTAAAAAGCTGGATACCGAAATCCAAGCCAGTGCCAATGCCTCCTTAACTGAGCCAGATGCTTTTCAGAAGCATATACTTAAAGTTCAAGAACTCAGGCGGTTAAGAGCAGATTTGAGGAAGTAGGAGGATAAAATAAGTGACCAAGTCACTAAACTACAGGCATAATTGCTTTCCCACCTGAAAATTATTGAGCGAGATATTGTCAAGGCGCAAGCTTTAGTTGCAACACCGGAAATTTCAGTGTTGGAGAACATATTTGACATGCATGCACAAGTTGGTCTTGAGCATCTTGCTCTCACCAACTTGAAAGAGGAATGGGAAAACCTCTTAGATTCTCTTAAGAAAACCCATCAACACATTTTTGACAAGATGTAAGTACATATATTTGAGTTTGGCATTAATCTCAAAAAGGGGGAAATATAATGTATATGCCACATTGTATAATATATGCTAAGTGTACGACATACATACTGGGAGCATGCACCGAGGGGGAGTTATGTAGAGTTATGTAGAGTTATGAATAAAGTTTTTGAATAAATTTTTTGTCATGTATATATGAAGTAAGGATAGTAAGAGATATATCGGTTTATATACATTACAAGTTTTCATACTAATGCCAAAGGGGGAGATTGTTATCTCTATTTGAGCATTAGATGTTGTCATTAGTATCAAAGTGGATCAGTCGGTAAAAGGAAGAACTTCAAGCTACAATATGCTAGTCGGTTAAACAAACAAGCCTTCATACCGAGTATTCATAAGGCAGTATCGAGAACTAAATGGAAATAGGCTTAACCGAGCACCAGAGCAGTTTTATCAAGCATCTGAGTATACCGAGCACCGAGCGTCAGTAAACACTGAGCACACTGGACACCGAGCACCAGTATATTCACCGAGCAGTATTGGCTGTGTTTACCGAGCAATCCAGGAAACGACATAGTAATCAGTTATGGCACATTTATCTATGTAAACGGTTACAACGGATTCATAAAACGTTTTACCAAGATCGAGGATTATTTATTATAGATGTAATCATTAAATGTAGTGATGATTCCTATGTAATAGTCTGATCTAGGTTAATTTTGTACACCATAGATCTTAGGCTTTTCCTAAGATGTAAACCTAATTAGGTCATGGCAGTCATGAAAATCATAACAGTTTGCTATATAATTGTAATTCATGTCATTTTGACATGAGTGTGTAGAAGGTGAAATAAGGAGAAAGAAGATCTTGAAGCAGTAGCCGCCTTCAAGACATCAGACATGGTTTACATATAAGAACAGTGAGTAGAGATATAATTCAGTTTATTTAGAAGCAGTCAAGGCTACCGAGCAGAACAAAGGATAGACTACTACACATTGAGGTGATATTTATTCAGTATATCATAGATTTGATTCAGACAAAGTATAGTTGTCATTTACAGATACTTTTTGTTATTTTCTAATCATTGTAATAGAGTTAGCAAAATCTCTTAACAGAGTAGACTTAACAGTCTGTTTGTAAATCTCTTAACCGAGTACACACTCAAGTAGTGTTGTTTAAATCCTTTGACAAGGTAGATCTAGTTGATTTGATTGTTACTCTTAACAGGGTAAGATCACCAGAAGTGATCACAACTTGTAGCCTTAACCGGCATACTTTATTATTTGCAGTAGTGAAGAATTTGTGGGTGTCATCCCCACCGCAGTTTTTACCTTCTAACAAGGGTTTCTGCGTAACCAAAATATCTGTGTTATGTGATTGAATTATTGTTTGTTTTCATGCACTTTACATTTATCAAGTTAATTGAATGAATGTTGCAAACAATGGATTTAGTTGGATACTACTATTTGTAGATTGAGTATTCAGTTAAAAGTTTTTGAGGGTACTGATTCACCCCTCCCCTCTCAGTCCCTTATCTATCCATTCCAACAAAAGTAGGCCAGTCCAGTGGATGTGTATTGTCCCCTTCCCGGCAGTAGGCCATTTTGATGCTTGATTAGTCTATCTATCCATCCGGATAGGCTAATGACTTATTTTCAGAGGATGCCAGGCAGTCACAGATTTACGTGGGCGAATATTTATTAGTTGGGCTCTTTTTTAATGTCTAATCACTTTCTTTTATAATGTGATATTATAAAGTCACTTTATGACTTATTATAAAGTCACTTTATTTTATAAAGTTACTTTATCTTATAAAAGTGACTTAAGTGAGCTTTTATCCCACATGGCTTAGTTTTGCGTGCCTTACCTCACTTCGAGGTTATAAAAGAAAAAGTTATACCTCGGGTAAAGCACCATGAGATGATATAAACAAAAAAGAGAAATCTGGTTACAATTGTGACTGGTTATTCTTAAGGATGCAAACCCTTTGGAATTTATGGAGATATTGGACGTAGCCCCAGCATCTCTTCTAGAGGTGGGATCACTCAGATTTCACATTGGACTTCATTGGACTGGTAAGGAGAACATTTCATCTTCAGCATTTTACAGTGAAGAAGGTCGGTGATATTTCAGCATTATTGAACAACATTCTCAGTTTTGGAAAGTTCAACAATACTTCAGATAATGATAAGAGGGCAAATCCATTAGCAGCATCTTCCATTATTTATCTGTACGAAGTCGCAAAGCTGGGATTAGCATTCACGGTGGAAGAAGAATATTGTTTGTAAGTGGGAAACGTTGGTGCTAAGGATTGAAAGATAGTCACCTCATTCATCCTTAAACTCCACGCAAGTCAAGAGCTTCATTTTTTTCCCAAACTCACATGCCGACAACAGCTAGTATTATGGCTCTAATAAGGAATGGTGGACATCTCACATGCAACCTACCTGCGCGACTTCCTTATATGCGCTACAAATCGAGGGACGTAAAGACCATGGGGAGGAGTTGTCATCGGGCTGGGTCTTAAAAAGACTTCATCAACCTAGCGCGAGTTACCTCCAGCATAGACCACCCGGTTAGAGGGTTGCGCCTCATTACCTACAGCCCATGCCATTAAGTCAGCAGTGTGGTAGGTAGAGATTGTTATAAAGAGGATCAGGTAGAAGAAAAACAGTACGCACTACGCGTGCACAATCCTGGTGCAACCACGTGACTGCTGAAGGAGTGCGATTAACATATTGTTGGTACTCATTTTATACCTGCTACTGTATTGAAGTCTTGCACAATGTTTGAAATGTGTGTTCCAGAGTTAAGTTGATTAATTGTTATCATTGTAAAATTGAAGGATTGTATCTTTGGAGTTAAAATTAATCTCTGCAGTATTTGTATCGCATGTATTGTAATTTTGTATGCTTGAAAAACATTATAAGTCGAATTTGGAAGGAAAATATACAACAACCACCAAACAACAATATCAGTGAGAAATAAACATCCTTGGTACTAGCGAATCATTCAAACTCTCGCATTTCCCGAAACAACCAGTCAGTTTAGAATTGTAGTTCAAATACATTCACCTTATGAATCAGAAATTTGTTGAGAAAAGTAGAAAGGATATTACAGGATGTCCATGTTGACTGCCCACCGAGGCCAAGTGGGCTTTGGTTCCAATCCACTCTTGGGCTTAGTGTGGATATTGCTACGGGTGGACCTATCATGCTTCTTCCTCTCGACTCTTATGTGTTTGTATAATATTATAGCTATTATATGAATGTGATGTGTTCTTGTCTAACCCTAATAATTGGAAGTGTGTGTGTGTTTCCTAGGTTGTGATTATAGGAGTCCAATCTAGGATCACATTGTTTAGGGAGATATTTTACTTGGTGACGATGTAACCCAAACCCTAATTTGCTGCAATTTGAATTCCAGGGCAAATTTTGGAAGGAGACATTACAAAGTGTTAGCTATCTCCCGACATTGAAGTTATCTCCAACATCTTTAAGCAGGTAAGCCTCTCCTCTTGGCTAAACTTGATTCCCCAGATGTACATGAGATGGAAAAGTGATAGTAACTGATTGGTGGGGGCTAATGCGACATCTATATGCTCTACTCTTTTTTGGAGGATTTCTACATATAATTGAGGAGCCCATGCCCTATTACTTATGAGTAGTTATAGTTGTAGTTATACAGGGGCAATAGAAAATCCTAGAGACCCTTAAGCAGCTAGCCTACTAGCAGGGGGTCAATAAGGTAATGTTTGTCTTTATGGATTAGATCTATTTGGGTGTGTATCATGGAAACATGGTGTTGAGTGTATGGATACCACTCAACCAAATGACGGTAGATACACATTTGTACCAAACAAGTTTTGTTACAAGTTATGTGCTAGGTGCCACCTGTGTATGCATAGGGTTCAAACTATGTTCGGCCTAGGTTTATCTGATATGTACCCAAGCTGAATACATAGACTTGGGTTCGTGAACCCTAGACAAACATTATTTTCAAAAGTGTTTAAATCAAATATTTTGGAGTGTTGACGATGGATCAGTTAGGGCAACAAATGAGTGCCCACTCTTGTCTCAACCTTTGCCAACTTTTTTTTTTCATTGACATCCCCCTTTGTTCCCTTTTGTTCTAGTTCCATCTTCTTTTGCTTGTTGGTTGACCACTGACATTAGCTCCTAACTGGCGTGATGAGGTGCAGATGAAGCGGCTCGATTTTGGGTTGGGTTTTGATGATTTTTTTACATTAGTTCTTTGTTTTCTTATTATAATTCAGAAATATCATCACCATATCATCACTTGATGTATCCAAACACAACACAATTCTTTCCACCTTTTGAGTCAGATAGGACAAATGATTAGTTAAAGTTTAAATTTCTGATTTCAACCAATGTCTTCAACACAGTGCAATTGCTCTGTTGATTTTGATTGCCAGCAAGAATCTCTTTAAGCTAATCATTGGTCTAGATGCTACCACCAATGCGTAACTTCTTCCATTGTGGAATGCTGAAACCAGCCTTAGATGTGATGCCTTTTTCATTTCAAACTTAATATGTTCTTGGAGACTTGAACCCATTGCCCATAACATGAGAGCTTTGATGATTTACCATCCTATTGAGATTAATTTACAAAGGTTAATGAAATGTACTAACTTGGAAATTCAGAGAAAAAAGGGCAAAAGTTGTTGTACAAGTTACTTTAGCCGTGGAGTGAAAATATTAGTAAATGCGGCCTTACAAGCTTTGTTAAAAAAGGAAAATTAAAAATGGTATCACATTAGTACTATTTATCAATCAAATTGATGCTATTTACAAGAAGACCAAGGTAAGTAATTTGTTGGCTGGACTATGAAAGTGGTAAGTTCATTGGAGCTTACAGGTAGCAGCTTAGATTGTTGTAACCAATGTTCCATAACTCGTGGTGAGTCATGCGAGTTCAGGCGGGTCGCGGGCCGTGCAGTCGTTGGCTGGTTTTCATGACCAGTCGCCATGACTCGACGGTCATGGACCATGACCCGCATGACTCGACCGAGTCATGCAGGTCATGCCATGGCTCGCCAGGTCCGATGGTCATGACCCGTGCATATTACAGATAGAGGTTTCTTTATGTTAAAGCTACAATAGTTTATAGTATTATACTTACTCTGATATGCTAGAGGAAGAAGCTGCAATGCTCGTCTGTGAGCCCCCAACTTCAACAGTATATGATTAATTCAGTAAATTTGCACCAATCACTAAGCTATGGCTAGTGCAAGATGCAAGGCATAGCCTAGAAAATAGTGCATTACAAGTTCAATCAACTACAATACAGTAGAGATTGTCTTAGTGTTATTTTGTCTACTAATTTCAATAATATTTTCACATGATCTACTGCTGAGCATGGATCTTATATTTGTTGAAGACATATGTACAGGCAAGGAAAATAATAAATATATATATGGCATGTAATAGTTAGTAACTATTACATGCCATATGTATATATTTTCCTTGCCTATACTTATGTGATGGATGTATGTTTATGTATATAAGCAAATTAGCTTCTATTTGATGATGTTATAGTGTCTTTAAGCTTTATTCAATAATGGGTGCATGAAACAAGTTTTAAATCGTTAAAAATCTCTAAATTTCAAGGGGGTTTCATTTTGCCGAATCATAGTCGAGTCGTATCCGAGTTACGAGTCGAGTCGACCGTGCCGAGTCCAAGTCATGGAACTATGGCTGTAACTCTATAAAATTCCTGGAGTGAGAACATCCTAGGGTTTGAGCCTCTTAGATCAATAAAAAGGGTTTTACCTTGCAAAAACCAAGGTCGTCATGAAAGAAGGGTCCCTATCATTGAGCGGGCAACTGGGGACCAAGTTAATATAAATAAAATGACGACAATTTTAACATTTTTAAGTCCTGATTAGTCTGTATGACCTTTGAAATGTATTATTCAGTTATGCTTACTAAAGCAGCCTCGCAAATCATATGATTTACCTTAAGCTGGATAATAGTTCAATTTTTGTTAAATTGTCTATATCACTATGGGATTGAAAACACACCTTTTATGATATGTAGCTTAATAATTTCTTAGAAGAATTACTAATCATCAAACTATTATTATCACTTTGTTTAGGCCATTTTTTGAGGCTGGTTGGAACTAGGTCTTTTTTCTTTGTAAGTGAAACTTGTGCTTTCCTATTAGTCAAATTGAAAATTTTTGTACCAAAGATTTCTGAAGTAAGACATATTACCTTAGTTTGTTACCATTAAGCTTATGTTGGATGTTTTAAAAAATTTATTCCATTGTTTTAATTATTTTGGATATCTAGATATTGGATTTACCATAATTTCTACTTCTCAACCTTGGCAACCCAAACACCATGATAGTGGTCAGGAGGGAGAGGAATTTCAATTTTTGCTTCAAAAGCATCAACAAAAGCTCTTGAATGCTATTGTTCAACCTTCTATTCTTTCAGATCTACATGCATTAGAGGCAATTAGCATTCATTGAGTACAACCAATTCAAATATGGATGGCGATTATATGCAAGACAATATTTCTCTTTTTGCGCTACAACCAAAATATTCTATCTCCCTCACTTCCATTCTAGGTGGAGTGGATGTGCTTTGTTTGAACTTAAAGGATCTTTGTCTTGTCCAACTACAAGGTCAGGACACATTTCTAGTTTTTTCTTTTCCCCCAAAGGTTCATTGTCCTTGGATTTTAGGAGAAGTCTTTTGTAGAATTACATAGCTTTCTCCTACCCTTTGACATTGCCAATGAGCATTTTCTGATCCTTTGCTATTTTTGGGTGATGGATGATGATGCTATTTATTTTTCTAGCTCAAGCATTACTACAATTATGTGGTAATCCTAGTCCCATGTCTTAAGGGGTCCTTCCATCACAAGGTTATTTGTACTTAGTTCCAATGAAATTGAGAGTTTAGGTTTGGGTTCAGCTTTGGTTGTTTCTATATATATATATTAAATCAAATGGTTTATAGTAGTGCAAGTGCACATGGCTAATCAAAACAAATCATGGTATAAATACTTATACACACACACACATGCACACATGCTCATGTGTACACACACATGCAAACACACATTCACACATGCACACACGCACACACACACACACACACTATTTGGCTATAATTTATAGAAAGTATCAAAACTAAATACAAAACACAATGATAGTCGATAATTCATTGTCAAATGTTAAATCTAAATGAAATAGTTTACATTAGTACAATGGCAGATTGAAAATGAATGCAAATCACGGTATTGCTCTTTATTGAGAGCATTGACATTATCGATTGGTTCATCCAAACTATAAGTCCTAATGCCACCCCCGCTCATGGTAGTATGCATGTTCTATGTATCATACTCATGCTGGTCATCATTGATTGAGACCTATGAAAGTTGTGCAATCAAAACATCCAAGTTGGGATGCTCTAGCATGACATCCCAACTCTTTATCAGCCCCTCCTTTTAACCAATTTGTTTGTGTGAGAGGAGTTGTAGGTTGGAATGCATAGACACCAACTATTTTACCTTTTTATAGTGCAAATTGGATGTGCTTAATGAAGTGGATAAAGGAGTAAGTTTTACTTATTTGAAAAGGAATTTGCAACCAATTGAGATTTGAGACAAGTCAATTCAAATTTTATAATTACTTTTGCCAATGAAATGTAAGCTAACTGAATAAAAAATACATATGATAGAACTTTGACAGCAAGAGATTGTAGCTAAATAGAACCTTGGCCATGGAGGTGCAAGTATGTGCTAGTTCCTTATAGTTATTGTGAAAAGCACTAACACTATGCATTGTTGAAGCCATAAAATTATCAAACTTGCCCACAACTTTGTCCTTTACATCTAGATAATGGAAGAGTCTAGCGAATGCCACCTTGTGCCCATCATTAGCTTCAATGCTTTTGAATGGTGGCACCCTCTTGGGCAAAGAATTATTTTTGTAGGTCAAAGCAAATGCCAAGTGCAATAGGGTGTCACCTTGTATTTAACTATAATTCTTTGCACGTGCTTGAACAATATTGTATAGGAGTCCTCCTTAGTTGCTATTATATCCCTTATTTTTCCTATCATAGAGTCAATGTCATTATATGTCTTCCATAAACATGGCCGATTTATGTTGGTGAGTTTGATCACTCATGATAGTTTTGAATGAAATTCAATGCACAGAGGCCCACCAATCATTCCCAAGTGCCCCCACCACCACCTTCCCGCCACCATCTTGCCGTTGGGATGCCATTGGAACATCTGGACATGATTTTGTACTTGTTTTGATATCATTTTGACATGATTTTGTACTTCTTTTGATATCATGCTACTCATGTACTCATTGTACTACATGTTGACATGATTTTATACTTGTTTTGATATCATGCTACTCATTGTAATCATCTTTATGATATTTTTGATATAATATAAATCAAAATCTTCTATTTGTCGATAATTTGATATTTTGTATTGGGTATGTTGCAATTTTGCTATGTTCAAGTATTTTGTATTATTAGTTCTTATACTATTATACATCATTTCATAACTAGCATTTCATGTACTATATGTATAGTATATTACAACACCCCCCCCCCCCCCTTCGCTGTCCCCTCGCCGTCCCCAAATTGAAGCCTTTTTCCCCCCATCCTGGAAACCCGTCCCGAGTGCTGGCGTCCCAACTTTCATAGGTCTCAAGGGAAAAAATTAATGCCTTTCTTGCTGCCCAAGATGAGAAAGAATTGCAAGGGAAAGGGAAAAACTAGCCCTGAAAGCAAGCATAGTTGAATCTCAAGGTGTTACAGTGAACCTTGAAGAAGAAGCAACACTTGAGGGTATAGTGGGCTCTCTTCGTGACCCATGTATTCGCAAATCCACCACCCTTGCGGCACCACTTCTTCTACTTCTAGTAGAGCACCACCATTAGTGCCGTAGGGGCACTCCATAGCTGATTATTTTGTGCACAGAAACACATTTGGAGCACAACTGGGTGGAATAGGGAGGTGCATTAACAATAGACATTGCTTGTGCTGATTTCTGGTACTTCAACATCCGTTTTAATGTGGTAAAAAATCTATACTAGCTTAATTTGGTTACGACAGTGATTGTGGTGGGAAAAGGCTACAAGGTGCCTTCTTATGTAGACTTGAGTGGGAGGTTAGTCCTGTTGTTTCATAGTGTAGACTAAATTTATGCTCTTTTTTTAGTTATAGTAATTAGTAATTACTAATTTTTGTTGAATTTAAGTTTTTTAATTTTTTTTAAATCAAAATTGTGTACTTAATGCTAGTTTCACTTTGTACTTGTAGGTTGCTCATAAATGCAATTGAGAGGGCACAAGAAGTGCTGAAAGAGCAAAAAATAGAGTGAATTTTTTTTTGGCTGTACCATTCTTTCCAATGGGTGGACGAATGGCAAAAACCGCACTATCATTAATTTTTTGGTTTCTTACAAGAATGATGTGGTGTTCTTGAAATTTGTGGATGCCTCCAACAAGGTGAAGACTGTTGAAACTTTGGCTCTAATGTTAGAGCAAGTTGTCATGTAGGTGGGAATTGAAAATGTGGTGCAAATAATAACCAATAATGCAATAACATATGTGGCAGCTGGTGGAATCATCTAAAACAAACATAATACACTTTTTTGACACCTTGTGTAGCACATGTCCTTGACCTTCTTTTGGAGGACATAAGAAAACTAGATTGGGTGAGACTGGTTGTAGAGAATGCAAGGAGGACCACAAAATACATCTGCAATCACCCTTGGGTTTTTTGCTTGATGAAAGAACACACCATGGGTACGAGAAAAGCGGGTTTCACAAGGTTTACAACAATTTTTTTAATATTGCAAAGCATTTTTAGTCCTTTGACGACTTTGAAGCAAATGTTTGTGAGTCAAGCATTTCTAGACTCAAGTTATTCAAAGAAGCCTAATGGAGAGAGTGTTGAATACATTGTCTGTGACAACCTATTTGCACAAAGAGCTACAAAGATTGTGAAGCTAACTTGAAGATTTGAATATTTAACTTTTTCTATTCAAGTCTTTCATTATTAATTTGTTACTTCAATGATTAATCTTTTTGTACTTTTCAATTGTAGGTGTCAGATCAATTGTAGGTGTTAGAGCCCTTGGTTAGAGTTCTCTGCTTGGTAGAGGGGGATCAAATCCCAATGGGGTATCTTTAATGAGACCATGGATAGGGACAAGGATTCTATCAAAAATTACAGGAGGGACAACCTCAAATTTGATCTCATATGAGAAATTATTGATAGGTGGAACAATCAACTCTACCAATTGATTCATGTAGCAGGATACTTCCTTAACCCTCGTTTTCGCTTCTCGCCATCCTACTCTATAATGTCCCCTTCTTTGCGTTAGGCCATTATGGCACTCGATTAGTGTATCTCCCCATTCGGATAGACTAATGGCTTCTTTTAGAGGATGCCAGCCAATCACAAGCTTCAGTGGGCGAATATTTATTATTTGGGATCCCTTTTCTACAGTTAAGTCACTTTATTTTATAGAGTGAGATTATAAAAGTTACTTTATGACTTAAGTCACTTTATATTAAAAAGTAACTTAAGTGACTTTATGTGAGCGCACTTTATCCCACATTGCTTAGTTTTCCGTGCCTTCCCTCATATTGAGGTTACAAAAGCATAAAGTATGCCTTGGGATCGGCACCATGAATTTTATAAAAGAAAAGGATAAACAACAGGTTACTCACGTGACTGGTTATTTTCTTGAGGACGAGACCCCTTGAGGAAAAATACAAGGAGTTGGACGTAGCCTCAGCATCTCGGTAGTGGTGGAGTCATTCAGATTTCACATTAGAGCTCAACGAATGAGTTAAGGAATTAAGTTTTTATTGCAGCAGCGTTCTTGATATCAGACTCAGCATTTAAGGAACTCAATAGTACTTTTGGAGTTGTGAAAATCCGACTGCAGGCTTGCTTCTTCACTATGGTATGTTATTAAGTTTATTGTCTGGTTATTTGCATGAAAGGAGACAAGGAAGTCTGTTTAGCTCTGTTGGCACTTCATCTTTGTGGGAAGACATCATCATGGTTGTTGTTCGAAGGAGGAGACTCTTGTGCTGGGCGCCGAACTAAACCTATTACGGTGGCCAAACGTGTGACTGGGAGGAGACACCGCATTTTGTTTTGGGCGGGCATATTGGACGGAGGGCGTGTTTACAGTTGAATGTTCAGGTCATACGTCTCGCATTAGCAGTAACAAGTGTGACATTCTGTCTACACACCTGCAAGGATGGGCAGTATGAGAACTGGCTGTTACGGCACTGTTCTGGAAGTATTCAGTCGTGCGGGAGAGAACAACCAGGCTCGAGACCAAGGCGCTCGGAAACAGAGGTGACAGGGCAGGCAGATTCACCACGAGCGTCACAGAGTTGTAACACCTCGTGTGTGGAGACAAGCCGCAACCCAGCATAATCACCAGTGGTGACTGGTAAACATCATCACCAGGCGTCAACTTCAGGTACATGTTTTGGGTCTGAGCTCATCTAGATGTTTACGCACATGTTGTTATATGACTGAACTGAAATCCAAAAGTTTAATTAGTAATTGTGGCCGAGGCTATTTTATTGCTTTAAAATATCAATGAGTTGCATTTCCATTGCATTACTATCTCTGCAATATCTCGTCTGGTTAAACAACATGATGAAACGCATGCAGCATTAGAGGCGCAGTGAATTTATGTTTATACGTATTCCTTTATCCTATACGTAATCATACACACTTTGGTGAGTAGTTGCCAAGTCCGAGTTTTTCAACTATGCTTGAGGTTGGCCCTATAGGTGATTTATGTGATCCTTTTTGCCAAAGGTTAAATCTGGTCAGAATTGTTATGGTCACATTTTCTACATCCCCTTGTTCTTCAATATGTTCAAATTTTTCCTTATTCCAACCCAAATTTGGTTGGGTTTGCCACAATCTGCAATTCCTTGGCTAGCAGTTACACACAATTGACCTTTCACATCTGTAGGATCTCTTATACTTGTTTTGGCATTTGTAGTACCAAAGATAACCTGTCTCTAGGAATCTATGCAATTATCATCACATTTTTTTTGTAATTTTTTATATATAAGGATTTAATTTTCCTTCGATTTATGTAAATTTGATGAAAGGCTGTTAAATAATGCAATACCTCTGTAATAAAAAAATATAATGTGGTCTAATCAAGGATTTTGACAAAATGATGGCCGTCTTTCAACTTCCTTGGAAAACTTTTTTATTTGCCTCGTATACTTTTGGATATTGAAGGTTGAAAATCTTGTGATGAGGCATGCCTGATCAAGGATACAAGGTATGCATTGGATGGCTCATAGCCAAAGGGGAAGGCTAATTATGTAACTATCTTTTCCTCCTTGTGGCCATGACCATAATTAGCTTAGAACCTCTGCATTTTTCCTCCAAGGGAGAGAAGGGCCAATTTCAAGAAAAATATGAGGGCTGATCATTTCTTAGATTTAATAAAATTCTCTGTGAAGATTTCAAATAGTTTTATAAGATTCTCATTTCCGTTGCTATATTGGCATTTTCCTAGACCTTACTAATGCTGTTTTAGTTTTTAAGACTAAAACCATGACTCAGGAAAAAAATGGAAAATTGGCTTTGGCAATGTCTCTATAGTGGTGAAAAAGGATCAATTTTGAAAAACCTAGTTGACACTTGGCTCACATGGCTAGAACTCCCAACCATTCTGGAATATACTTGGATCTGCACATTTTTAAAATAAACAAATACCGGAAAAAAGTGATGTAACCCTGACCCACTAATACTTGTTGAAAGGATTAAGAAGATATTAAAAGCAAATAATGAACTCCTTTTATAAAGCAAGAAAAACTTTTGTCAGGCTTGGAAAGAATTAAAAAAGAAACTAACCTTAAATGAAGATTCTACTTGTTGCAATACCCTTGATCTCCTTGGCACCTTATAAACACTGCCTAAGGCATATGAATAATGGGAGAACAATGTTTGAACTGAAAGACTTTTTGCAACATAAGGCAATGATTAGGATTGCAGTTTTGGTTGAGGAATGAAAGGTAGGAGTGTAGTTCTGCTTTTATTTTATGTGTTGTCAGTGACTTAGAAGTCACTTTTCAGGGTTAGTTTTATTTGGTTTTTTTTTCTCCCTTTTTAAATAGAAAATTTATTGCCATAGGTTGTTCTTTTGGGTTTGCCTCAGGAATGCCTCAAACACAGCTGAGGTGGACCCACAAGCTCTGGTCAGAACCTTGGAAGAGTCCAGATTATACCCTGACCAAGATTTGTGCTTAATACAAACCTGGTTTATGTGTGACATGGTTTGCCAAGAAGCTAGTAACACAAAGTGAGAATGCTAAGGGCCCATTTGGACCACGGAATACCAAATGCCAGATATAGTCAATTCTGGAAGATGCTGCAATTCTGGAAGATACAAATCTTCAAAATGATTTCCGGAATATGACATGACATGTTTGGTTCACCCAGAAGATGATTTGTGGAGTGCGAGCAGAGTGAGGGCTTCTCCTGCTCTGCTTTCCATGAGAAAAACACCCATGCTCTCACAGCATCACGGCAAAACCCAAATCGGGCGTTCATCATCGTAGAAGCATATAAACCGAAAATAGAGCAACCCCAATGGCAATGCCCGATCATGTGAGGGAGCCCTGCCCCGATAGAATTCTCGATGACTTTGGAGGTGCCTTTAGCATGGGGGCAGTTGGAGGTTTCGGAAATGTCAGTTTCCAGAGAAGAGGAATCCCCAGATTTGTACCCACGCACCACCCACAGGAACCGCTGGCTGCTGGCTTCGAGTCCAATTGCCAGTTCTGTTAATTGCTCCCTCGACAAAACCCCTGCGCTTCCGAAGGACACAAAAACAGAACAGACGAGGGAGGCTGCTCATAAATTTTCGGACGTCAAAAGTTCTAAATGGCCGAAACCGGACCTGACAGTACAAAAAATTGGCATTCGAAAGGTGGAATTAGAGGTCAAATTCTAATTCCACCTTTTCAAGTGGAAGATGGTATGCTCATTTTTTGGGCAAAATTGGAATTCCGAAATTCCAATTCCATCCTTCGATGTCGCACACAAACAATGGAGACCGTATTCGGAATTCGATATTCCAGTATATCGGCTGATATGCCGTGGTCCAAACGGGCCCTAAGGGTTTTAACTCTTATACAACCAAATATATCTTTCAAGTTCCATTGACATATTTGGTCTTTTGTGGACTGCAATAATTAAGAAAGTCAAAATCAATAATGTTCAACAAGTCATATGTGGTAAACATATATTCTTTAATCCTCCTAGAATACTCATCCAGATCCTTGCTTTTTAGACATTGTCTTCTCATCAACATCCTATTAATGTGGGACATCATGCGAAGTATTTAGGGAGGGACATAACATTAGCTGGTTTTGTGTTTCTTTTGACATTATCATGCTTAGTTGAACCCCTTGTCAATGACGGTGCTACACTAACAAGCCCCATTTATTGTTGATTACAAGTATCTTTATAGTTATGCTGTCTCATGTGGATAGTAGCTGGATGGCCCTCCTACCTTCTTGCAATATATTTGGATTCTCTTCCTACATTCTTGCAATGTATTGCACATCTTATGTTTATTCAATTTACTTTATATGTATTGGTATTTTGTAGATAAGATGCTGTTTATCTGTTTGCTTGCAGATCCGAATATGATACAATTGGAACTTGCTTGAAAGCGGCCCTTGTCTACCTTGGCACTACTTTGATTAAGGTTATTTATGATTCTTTGTTGGACGCTATTGTCTGTTAAAATGGAGAAAAAGTGTTAATTACAGTATAGTAATGAGAATGTTTTATATGGAGATGAAATCTTTGTCAAACTTCTATAAATATTAATTCCTAGTCACTTACATCAGTGATCATAAATTCAAAATAGATGTGAGAAATTGCGTTTTAGATTAAAGATTTCTAGAAAAGGTTAATAACAATTATTCAATTTCCTTTTAGCATATAACAAATAGAATTTTTTGAAATGAAATTTATGTCCAACAACTCTGTTTTATTGCAGCTTGTCTGCCTTGCGACCTTCCTTCAAGTATCAGATAATGACAACTTTGATCCTTACCAGGTAGAATCATATGTTTTGTTAAAGTAAATTGCCTGCAAAAATTGTGATATTTGAATCCCAAGGTCTATAACTTTATATCATTATGCAGGTAGACGTACAAAGCTTTCTAGACTTGCCTTAAATCCTGGTTTGTTTATGAATTCCCATAATTTGGCTGTTAAAACTCTGCAGTGATTATTACATTGACTACTACCAAAGAGAAGATTTGAAATGGGCCCCACCCTTCCTTTCCTGGGCATGTTTGTTTCTTCTTATTTTTCAGCTGCTTTTGCTCTTCCATGTCAGTCATAAACATAAACTCTTTGTCAAGCTCTGATTAGTGCAGTGTATACTGAATATTTTTGGTAGTTTAGAACATTTGGTAGAGGACCTTTCTGAAGTTTAGTGCATGTGAATACAACTATCCATGGGGGCATACACTTCTATTTTCAAGAGAGTATACCATGATGTAATTGAGTTGTTTTAATGACTTCAAGAAGGCCTTTGACTTGGTTCCAAGACACCTGCTTTTCTAGAGGATGCACAATGTCGGTATTTTTGATTCTCTCATATTGCAGTTTGGAATTTTCATGAGAAATTTACTGGACAGTTCCGTACTTCTCACGGACTATTTGACTTTATGAAGAGTACCATTGGGGTCAAACAAGGGCATTCTCTCTTGAAGACCCTCTTCAGCATTTACATTGATGAGTTGGAGGAGTTTCTTTGGCATTATACTTATATGGATGATGTTGTATTGTATATGAGGTGGTTATAACTCTACATCTTTATGCTGATGATGTTCTCAGCTCTCATTTGCCAAAAGCTTATAGTTGTAAATTAATGGTCTTGCTTTTATTTCTGTGGTCATGATTTACAACATCTTCAAATGTTCTTTTAGATTTTAGTCGATTCTTGTGCAAAGGGGCAGCTTCAGGGATCATAGTGGCTTTCACACACTTAGAAGTCCAATTTTTCGGTACATCCTTCAACTTGTAGTATATCTTTCAATCATGTCTTTGCAAGCATTGTGCCTCTCACTCTGTTTTGGAGTGTCGATGGTTCTCTATGTTACCCCGAGTTTCCGGGACGTTTTTTTTTTTTTGCCAGAGCAGGGGACGGCTATATATATATATATATTCATGAATTTTAGAATTACATAACATTGTCACATTCATCATAGAAACATAATTTAAAATTATCAATTCCATTCATCAAATCAGCAATAGAACATAGCATCAAATCTAATCATTATCTAAGAATACTAAAGTCTAAGAATAGGAACATAGGAGAAGAATTGAATTTAATGTGCCAAATCATTCCTAGACAGGTAGCAGCCATCTTGTCTGGGCAGTAATCAGTTACAGCAGTGTATTTCTGGGCACTTATTGCTGCTATCAGAGCATTATCAAAGCTGGAAACAATCTGAGTATTCAACCCAGTGGTAGTCATTTCCAGGTCTGTGATATGAATATCAAATAAAATTCTAATTTACAATCATTTTCAGGTCTGGTTTGTTGAACAGAAGTTTGAATTTTCAGTCATAGTTGGATGCTAAATTTGTAATGACTTCCAAAAAAATAAACTTTCAACATATGTTATGTTAAACATAACATATTTTATTATTTTAATGACTTCCAACGTGTGCGGCCCACGAATGGGCAAAAAATTGCCATTTATTACTGTTTTTTTGAATTAAGTTTTATTTTGAATTGGAAACTTCAAGCAGGCCCCGGGACGGACGGGAAACGGCTATGCAGTCCCCAAGACGGTCAACGCCAACTGGAAACGCGCTGACCGTTTCTGAAGTTTCGGGGACGCGTTTCTGATATTCCTGCCTGGGTGGGGACGGCTTGGAAACGTTTCCGGCCGTCCCCAAGTCCCCGAAACAGGGACGGTTTCGGAAACTCGGGGCTTAGGGTCGGAAACGCGTCCCCGGGTAACATAGATGGTTGTAGACTTGCTTCCAAGCTATCCCTTCAAAGATACATGTTGTTAAATTTTTTATAATTTAGATGCGTTGAAGGTTTGGGGACCTAGCGTTGATTGGACCCATATTAAGAGGGTCCAAAATCTCATTTTTCAACATATGATCTATTGCAAGTGGAGTGTTCCTCAGAGCATCATTCAAGTTGAGTTTGCTGCTCACCTGTTACATCTCAAGACTATCTCCAGCTCACTTTCTACAGCCATAAGTTCAAATCCATGGGAGATTCAACTTTTTCATCATGAGAGGTATCTATACGTAACCAAGTTGGTGGTCCTGGTTCGAGAGTTTGGTGCGCTTGTTCAGGTATTTTTTTTGGGCTGGGGGGGGGTTGGTTATGTTTTGGGTTCGTCCAACAATGACATATAAAATATATATTTATAGCCTAAATTAAAAAAAATATAAAAGAAAGTTAATATTAACGTCTAAGGTAACCAATAACATTATAAAATTAATATTAATGTAGTAGTATGATAATACCACTATTAATGTCATAATATAATATAAATTATATGTTATAATATAATATAAAATTAATATGACTAATAACATTATAAAATTCAAAAAATTATAAAATTAAAATATTGCAATACAATTATTATACTGTTATTATAAAATTTATATAAAAATCTCTGCTTTATTATAAAATTTATATATCTCAATTAATTTAAACAATATCGAAAATTATTATAAAATTGCAACAAATTTTATAATTAACAATCTTGGCTTTATTATAAACTCGAGAATTCTTGTTCATGGCGATTGGATCTCCTTGTTCATGGCGATTCTTCCGATTGAGCATTTCCAAGAGGAGCAAAGATTTCTTTGACGAAATGAGCCCAAAATGCATGGTGAAATTTTTCACAAATTCGTCGCGGGTAGCAAGAACACGGTGAAATTTATCACAAGTTTGTCATGGTAGTTAGGAATATGCTGTGAAATTTGTTAGAAACTTGTCGATATCATCCCATGTGAACCCACTTTGAGATTGAAGGACCTGTTGCAAAGCGTATGCAAATTTGGACCCAGTTTGAATTGGACTAGGACCTGGGGGGTCTAAGGATTGGACCCAGTAATGCAGATACTTAGCCCTTCTTTCCTCTTAATGGATTGCTTTGTTGGGCCCCATGGATGCCAACATTGGTAGTACTTGAAGAATAAGCTTGCTTTTGCTTTCTATCAACTTCTCAATTTATAGTACATTTTCCTACTTTTGTTTTTTGGATGCTCTTACTCAGCTCCTTCCTTCAAAAGAGATCATCACTAGAGCTGCTAGAGAGGATATTTACAGACAGTATATCTAGGCTGCCTGGACCTCTCCTCCTATGCTACTTAGCCCAAAGTTGGCTTGTTATGTAGGCATTTCTTATAGGTGGAGGATGGTATGTTCTGTTGTTCTAACTAGATCTAATATAATTGGTAACACACCTTGAGATTTGCCCCTGGCCAATTGAAGGTGTGTTAACACTAGTTAAGAGTTGAGATTGATCATTTGATAGGATTGGATTTGCCATCATTTCTCCATGTAGGAGGTGAAGACTAAGGAGCATTTCACCTTTAGTTGCCCCATTTTCTATAATAATTGGGTGAGATTCTACTGCCTCTACAAGTAATCAAACAACATGCTCTACATTCTTAGATATCTGGACTAAAACTGTATGACCCTTTATCTAGGGAGGCTGTCACCTTTTGACATAGATATTCATAGCGTCTCTAGGGATCATAGAACCCCTTAGGTTCATCATTTTCTTCTTCCAACGAATCTAGAAGATTAATTGCTCTAACCTACCTTCAGATATTGCTCCTAAACACATAGATGTGGATAGATCTACTAGACAACAATTCTCACAACTTATCACTTCTACTTAAATGCCCCAACATGTTCCCCTTTGTCAACTTGGGTTTGCTTCTCTCTCATGGTGTGACTTGGCTCCTTCTCATTGACATAGATATACTCCTCTTTGGCCACCCCTTAGCCACATGGATAAATGCATATTATGATCTTTTTCATTACTATAGGAGTTACATGGGCCTTGTATGCGAAGAAGTGCCTTGCTTCCTCTTAGAATCCTTTAGATGGGCCCTCCTACAATTAGACACTCTCTAATGAGCACTACCAGAATTTGTATTGGTCCTTTTGTAGTGATTGATGATGACATTGATGACTACTTCATTTCAGGCTCAGACAAAGTTTTTTAATGAGACTTGTGTCCTGTCTCTCTAATACTCCTCAGCTTATTCTCTTTGGGAATTATGTTCCCCCTACTTGGCTATTTGTATTGGCTTGACTACATATGATAGTTTATTTGTTTTTGCTTTTATACCTTCTACTCCTTGGGCCTCTCTAAGATTTTCTCTTCCTAGAACTTTCTAGTGTATTTTGATCCCATTGACCCAGTTTTGATTATCCGTGGACATTAATATATTTTCTTTCCTTCTTTCATTCTTGTTCCAGTTAATTGCAATTTTTTTTGTCAATAAACATATTATTCTCATTCTCACTATTAAAATTGCTTTTGTAATTCTCTTTTTATATACCAATCTGCACACAAATTAATGTACTATTGTTTTGATCTAAACATAAAGCTTAGAATTTAATAAAGAGTTTCTCTGACTGCAACTGTTCATCAAAGAGATGCTCAAACCCTCTGAAAAGTGGAAAATGAAGTCTAGGATATGACTTATGATTATGAAATTATAAATTCCTTAAAAACCATTGCATTTGTTTCACAGGAGCTTTTAAAGGCATTCATAGGATTC
This sequence comes from Chamaecyparis obtusa, assembly GCA_027943335.1. NCBI lineage: Eukaryota > Viridiplantae > Streptophyta > Pinopsida > Cupressales > Cupressaceae > Chamaecyparis > Chamaecyparis obtusa. Next base: position 203,875 of record BSBK01002135.1, on the reverse strand, counting down.
ATTGATGTGGCTGGTCTGTATTTTGCACTTACACAATTGACACACAGAAATATTTCTCAGAATCACAAATTCCAAGCTATCGGACTTGGTGAGTAATGTCTCCTATAGGACATTCCAAACTAGGTTAATCTCTTTTAGCATTATTTTGACCCTTTGCACTATTTTTCTATTCTAATCAAGAGTACTCAAAGAAGCCATATCTTCAATTTGATTTAATAGTATAATTGTGGGAAGTTAAGTTTGCATACAATCAGAGTCAATTGATCTAATATTATTCTTGAATTATAAATTTATTAAATGAATGCTTAGGGCATCTTTATTTGAATTTTACTGCATGCTTTGCTAATATGAGTAGGAAAAATTCAGAATGCCCAGTAAAATTGTCAAAATATGAAAGCCTTTATAACTTCATCAAAATTATATACTTCTCTATCAAAACTAAATAATAAAATACAAATGTTATCCAACCTAAAATAATCCTAATTGTTTTTTCCTTTGCAGTAAAACTTGGAAGCCTTGGAAGTTACCTTAATTAAAAAATCTAACTATGCTTTTCTTTAACTGATGTCAACATTCATAATGACAGTGCCTAGTCTGTTGCTTGCTTTGTTTTTTGCTCTACTCCTAAGATTACACATACGTCATTTAAATTTCCTGTGGTTAGGTCTATGTTGTGTGTTTGATATTATCCAATTTCTGTGTTAACAATATTTGTTCATTTTGGTGAGGTTCACTCTACTTATATATTTAGATTGATACAATTGTTGATGTTCATTTAACCCAGATTGCCATTGATCTGCAAGTCTTCACCACATAACGTATGTAGCAGTAAGAATGAAAGAAAGAGTAATGCCTATGTCAGGAGAGAAGGGTTTTCAGACCTTACACACCTTGTCAATTATCTAGAATGTTGATAATATTCATCTTGTATTGAGCAATGTCCTGGTTTACTGGTTTGATCTGAAGGGTACCTAGCCATATGTGCATCCTAAATTTCTGTTATCATAATTGACAAACTGATGATGATATTAATTTTATCGCAGTCCTTAGTTGCATGGTCATGATCAAATGAACTTTGATCTCTATCTTATGCTCGAACCAGAAAGAGGTGAATGCTTTTCTACCAACTCTAATCAACAAGCAAATATCTAAGCTCTTTTCAACTCACACAATCTTCCCAAATTGCATATGTCATCATATTCAACATATACAATGAAAGGAAAATGCTTACAATTCAGGAACAAATGGAATCATAGATAACAGAGTCTACACACCATGAAAATGAGGCATACATGAAACTATACAGCTGGTGAAACCATCGAGAAAAATCCAAGAGTACAATTTCTTGCCTGATGCCACTATTTAAGAGTTTGTACAAGTGGTACATTGCCCAATGGGCACATTTCAACATACAAAACACACCTGTGCTACCCTTCACATCTGCTATACCTCTAAACTTGGGAAAACTCTGTCCAATCTGTAAGCAATATCCTTTTATAAGCATCACCAGAACTTTGTACCAAGAGTCCACCTGGAAAACATCATGAAACACACACACATAGACATCTCTCAATATCGTATTGCTGATAGAAAAGTGAAAGATAGCTGTCTGAAGCATTCCGATGTAGGAGCATCTGGGCCCTCTAGCAATCTCACCTTCCCTAAAAAACGTAATCTAAAATATGGGTGAGAAGATTTTGGGGTTTGAGAGCAGACGAGTTATGGAAGTCAAAGGATTGTACCAGCTGACTTTGGCAGCAGCAGAAAACACCAGGTAATCAACCTATGGCATAATTACAAGCAAGTTTGTAGCCTTATAGAACACTTATAGTTAATGTCTAAAGCCCACTGAAGCTAATAATAGAGTTGACCCCGGATAACGTTGACCCTTAAGAACACCTAGTGTTATCTTTAGTCCTAGTCATCATTTTTTAATGTTCTCAGCATGTCATCATGGGCTGCATGTTTTCTCGGTTGTATTCTATTCCTATTGGTATTTCATCAAACACGTGGAATGCATAAAAGCCTCATCAAGATCTGATCGGGAGTTTCAAACATTTGCAGATTGGGAAGTTAAAAGTGTGCACCACGGGGATGCATGCTCCCCCAAAGACGGAGGGAGGCATGGGGATGTCCCCCTGCCGACCTGCCACCACTATTGGGACTTGGGGACAGCCTGGGGACGTTGGGACATCCTTGGACTAGGGACGGTGACTCCAAAACTCAAGGAGTCTCCCAGAGCCCCCACTCAGAAACTCAGTCCCCAAACAAAAAAGGTGTAATTTTGTGAAAATGGCATCCTTGTCTTCAAGTCAATCTCATTCTCTTCATTAGAATATATACATGAAATATAACATTTAAGTATATAACTTAACCTAAGTTACAAGTGCGGGTTCAGGTATGCGAACCCAGTTCGTGGGTTCGAGGAATTTTTTTTTTCATTATGGTTCATAGGGGTTCGTGTGTATATATATATAAATCAGAGTAACCCGGGGACGCGTCCCCCCTTAAAACCCAGCCGTCCCCGAGACGGGGATGCACCCGGGACGTGGGGACGGTGTTTCGTCTCTTTGGGCGGAGCAGCCGTTCCACCGCTGTCCCAGACAGGGACAAGGGGACTTTTGGATGTCCCTCGACCCTAAAGGGGACGCCCAGACGTCCTTCGTCTCGGCAGCATATTAAAGTTAAAAAATAAAATAAAATACAATTTTTTTATTTGTTTAATAGGTTACTTTGTAACCCTAGACAGATTGATGATGATGATGATGCTTTAGATGCAGGGCTGGTCAATGTTCCTTTAGCGACTCTTAACCTTGGAGATAGTTCTGATGATGATGACTTTGCCGACCCCGAGATGCATGATTAGAGGCCTCCTTGGCATTTTGATTTTGACATTTGATGTTTGTACTTGTTTTGTAATATAGTAATCATCTTTATGATGAGTTAGATACTCATACTTTTGATATTTATTATGCTGATTAATAGAACTCTTATGCTGATTGGAGTATTTAAGATTTATTGTTCAATGTCCAATGCAATGTTCAATGCATTATGCAATGTTAAATGTTCAATGATTCAATATATTAAGTTTAACAATGCAATGTTCAATGATTTTATGTCTTACACTCTTATATTGTTATACATCTTTTCATAACTACCATTTTAAGTACCACATGTATAGTATATACTATATACACCCCCCCCGTCCCTCGCCGCTGTCCCCAAATTGAGGCCCCTTTGTCACCCTGTCCCGGAAACTTGTCCCGACGTCCCCCAGGCCGGTGTAACTATGATATAAATATATATTTATATGTGCATTAATAAGAGAAATATACAAAAGTGTAAAACAATAAAACTAAATCATTTCATAGTATGATGCTTGATCATTGATCAATGCCAAATACCAAAGATAAACATTAAAACACGATTCTAATGAAAAACATTACATTGAATTATTGAATTAAAAGTTCATGAAAGTTTGAAAGTTTTAACATGATTCAATGTTTAATGGCATAATGTTCATCAATAATCAAAGTTTTCATCAATCATCAAATGGATTGTCAAAAAAATCATCATCTATAGGATTTTTTGCAGCTGCAAGTAGATCCTCATTATCACCCAAACCGGTTCCGCTAGCACTAGTTGCACCAAGTGCCATGTCATCATCTTCATCCACATCAAGCATAGTGGCTCTAGCAAGATCTTGAATGGTCAAATCCAAGTCAGTGGACTCGGGTACTACATCCCACAGCTTCTCTGCCCCCCTTTTGTATTTCGGATCCTTGCGTGACATGAGGCGCAAATTGGTGTGAATAAACACCAAGTCTTCAACTTTTTTGGCAGCTAACCGGTTATGCTTCACTGAGTGGATAAAGGAATATGTACTCCAATTCTGCTCAGCGGCAGAAGAGCTTGCAACCTGGAGAGAAAAAAAAAAAAAAAAAAAAAAAAACAAGTTAAATTCAAGAATGTTTAGTGTTAAATTCTACAAAGCAAGTGACCAAAAAAAAATTTAAAAAAAGAAAGAAAAATTAAAAACTTATTTGCGAGAGGATCTTGATGGCAAGAGGTTGGAGGTACATAAAATCTTGACCATGTATGTACCACCATGTAATCGCATCATTTTGCTTTGGTCGTTGATAGTAGCGTGGATAAAATCTTTTCTTGAGATGAACAATCCAAACTCTCTCCTAACAGCTGCTCCCACCTCTGGATCAAGAAAGAGTCTAGTAAGTGCCGCCTTGTACCCGTTAGCAACCTCAGCATCTCTATATGGTGGTACTCTACCAGGAATAGTGAGTATCGGTGCACTATAGTATCTGGGAGAGAGAGCATAGGCGAGGAGGAAGAGGTGTGGTCATTTTCTTCTAGCATTGGAGAACAATTGCTTCCACCTTTTTATAAAAGGTGTCCTCAGGATCATTCTCGTTTCTTTGTATCACCCGGGATATCAAATGATGTTCATGGCAGTTATCTTAATGTAAGTTATGTCAATTAAAAATTGGGATATCTCTCAATAAACAATGATAGAGGAATGTATTATAAATTTATAACTTACCACTTTTATCTTCTCCAGCATTGTATCCATGGAATCATAGACATCCCTGAGGCATGGTTCATCGGTGTTAGCAAAGCGAAGCATTGACATGATTGGCTTGGTGAATTCCAAAACATACTCCACACGACCCCACCAATCATCATCCAGTATCATTGCCTTCACTTTTTGGGCCCTTGCTATATTGGATTGCTTCCAAATGCCCCATTGGTTGCTGGTAACTATCTATGACAATGCCTCCTTTACCTTCACAAGTCGTCTCAAGACAATTGTGTGAGAGGCAAAACGAGTTTCAGCCACCTATGAACATGCTAATAGTAAGTTAGTAACACATTTAAAATAGGTAAACAACACAAAAAGTATTTAATTCAATTATGCAAAACATGACATGATGATAAAATGATAAATGAAACTAAATAAATTAAATTTTAAAATTTACCTTCAATAATTCCAATTTGGAGAAATTTCTGAAAATTGCTTGTGACATATGATGGTTTGTCGCAAACATTTGAATCTCCTCACCTTCATAAATTTGTTTCACCCATTCTACTTGGGTGCCAATTTTTTGCATCACCAAATTAAGCGAATGTACGGTGCATGGTGTCCAAAAGATGTGCTCATATCTAGCCTCTACCAATGCACCTGCAGCCCTGCAAACTTTTGCATTGCTCGTGATTACTTGGACAACATTATCAGGACCCACTGCTTCTATGGAATCAATGAGAATCTAGGAAATAAACTCTGCATCTTTTACTTCCCCCTCATAGTCAACCACCTTAAAAAACATTGCCCCCTTGGGGGACACATCGATAACATTGATCAAGGGACAGTTTTTGCAATCTTTCCATCCATTAGAGACAATAGACACACTTGTTTGAACCCAAGAATCTCTAATTGGTTTTAATTGGGCCTCTACATTTTTCTTCTCTTTATGCAATAAGGTGGTGTGCACCTTTTCAAATCTAGGCAGAAGGTGCATTCTTTATTGCTGTCACCATCTCCCTCAATTAGGGTGACCTCACTAAGTTGAATGGAAGACCATTCGCATAGAGGCAACGTGCAATTTTTTCATTAGCAATATCTCTTGCCTCATTTTGAAATGCTTGATCTAGTGGGCCTCTCTTGTGGGTGGTGACATGTGGTTAATTTGCATCTTCATCTTCATCTTCATCCTCTCTAGAAGGGATAGGCAAGAAAGGATGTCTAGAGGCTGTTTGAGTGGGTGGTTGTGGAATTGGTTTTTTTTTCTTGGAACTATAACCACTTTGTTTTCCCTTTGCAAGTAATTTATCTACATCTTCTTGTTCTTTAACGAATGCTGCTATTTGTCCAGGTGGCAGCCCCTTCTTATCTCCCCCTGGTGGACCCTCACACATATTAATCCCTTTAGCCCCAGGACCCATAAAATAAAGTTTTGCTCGGTAGTAGGAGCTTCTATATTCTGAGTTGCAAAAACTGCATTTCCATAGAAACCCCCCACCTCCAGGACATTGAGTAATTCTTGTAGTGTATTTCCATAGAGGAGACCCTTTATCAATTTTAAAATTTTGAGACCCACACATTGAGCTTTGACTACTCATTGTTGCAATCTATAACAAAAATGGAAAAAAAAAACTTCAAAACTTAAACAAATACTTGGAAATTTTTTATAAATTTTCAAAAACTTGAAACAATCTATCAAAAAACTAAAGAATATGGTTGAAATGCATACCTTAAACATTGAAATATTCTCTTTGGAAGGTATTTGCAACTCCACAATCGATCTCCTTCGAATCCAATCACCTCACTTCAAACTTTCAAGATGGAGAGAGCAAAATGAGATAGCCAAATGAGAAAGCAAATGGGAAATGAAATGTAATAGGAGGCTCCTTATTAGGGTCGTTTTAGGGTTTAGACCAAAAAAACAATTAAAAAAATGTCATTTTAATAGTTTTTGGGCCCACACTTTAAGTTTTGTGGGTCCACACGGGTCCGTGGTGGTTCGGACCCGGACAAACCCATAGGCCCAAGCATTGACCTTGCCCGGACCCGACACGTACCATTGTGCGGACCCGGACCCGGTTCAAGGGTCCAAGGTCCGGACCCGGTAACATAAAATTTAACTTATATTTCATGTATATATTGGCAAAATGTTTGAGAGTGGTTTCAGGTCTATAGGAGTTATAATGCAAATTCTAGGTTTTAGAAGATTTATAAATTCTTAGACTTAGTCAAATTTCAATAATCAACAAGCTTCTATCAACATTCTCTCACTCTCTCTATTTCACTCCCTTTATCTCCCCTTAACTCTAGACCTATCTCTCTCCCTATCACTCTTCCTCTAATCCCTCTCTTTATGTTTGTCTCACTCTCTTCTCTCCCCCAAGATCTAGACCCCTCCACCCTCTTATCCCTAGACCCCCGCGAGCAGTGTTACCCTCAACCTTGTATTGTGTTGCCACCAAACCCTAATCAAACTATAAGTCCAAGTAAGTTATAGGACAATGATGAATGATGGTCATAAAAATCTACATAATACATTTCCCTTGTTGTGAATTTCTGCATATTCATAGTCAAAGCGACAATCAAGACCCCTGCAAGGGGCATTGCCCCTGACCCCAAACCTCCACCCACCATTCTTATTGGCAATCGTTTCCATGGTTTTTATGTTTATTAACCATTAGTTTAAAACATTAAACTTCATTAGCATGCCAAAGTTTCATTTGCAATTCTTTGTTTGCAATTTGCTTTCAAAGTTCGAAAACTTTGCCCACCATTGTTAATGTTCAAATTTCAATTTTTCAATGTAATCATTTTCATGTTTTAAATGTTTATTAACTTTACACAGTGTGGCCGAATTTCATTTACAGTTCTTATACTTATTCCTTACACATCTTTTTATAACTAATTTTTCAAGTACTGTGTGCCATCCCAAACTTAGGCCCTTGAAACTCTGTGGAACATTGGTCACTTGAAACACTTGTCTATATTTTTTTTTAATGACCACCAAGGAATCAGAATGACTATGGCAGGTGACTGAACAAAGTTTGATGATTGGAGTCACTCATCCAATCATATATGTGGGACTTAGGGCCAATAAGACAAAGCCAAACCCCTGCAAGGGCATGTGGCATGTGGAAATACACAGGCAAGCCATTTTTGGGCTAAAACGTGACGAATCTGAAAGATTCAAGCAAGAGGGAAAAAATAGCAGGGGCAGGTGTGAGAAAGGGGAGGTAGAGGTTCCCAACAGGAACTTATGATAAGTTAAAATGGTAAAATACTGGACCTTGTAAGGTCATGGAGAAGTTTGCGGCTAATGCTTATGACATTGAGCTCCTAGGAGTAGATATCTTGCCAAGCTTCAACACTGCTAATTTATACCATTGTTGTAATGGGCAAACAAGTGGAGAAACACGTATATGTTTAGATTCATTAATGGAGGAATGGATAAGCACATGTATGAGAAGCTAATGACGCAGACAAGACGGAAGGAATAGAGAGACTATTTGCTGAAATGGAAGAACAAGACGACTAAAGAAATGTGGATGATTGCGTTCGAAGTTGCTGAGCTTGGAATCTTAATCTATGCTATCATAAAATGTTCTTAAGCCAGAGCTCATGGTTCATTTCAGCAATTAGCTTGGTTACTCAGCTTCTGAGATGTGTTTATCCATTCCTCCATTAATGAAGCTAAAAATGTACTTGTTTCTCCACTTGTTTGCCCTCATAATAATGGTATAAATTAGGAGTAGACAAGCAAATTTTGGATTACAAAAAAAATATAAAATAAAATATGGCCGAGAAGACTTTGGGTTTGTAATAGACACCCCAGATGTGGATTTTTCGCCAAGTCTGGTATTTTCTCAGAATTCAGATTTTTTATGTGTTTGTTTTTACTGATTTTTTTTGGTTTTTTTAAGAGGTTTTATGATTATTTTTGTGTTTTTGAAATTATATTTTCAAACTTGAAATTAACAGAAAGCTGAAAAGGGAAACAACAACCAACTTCTACACCACTATGTGCCAAAGACTGATTTGAAAGCTGATTTATTAAATTTCTAAATTGTGCATACAAGGCTGTACCAAACTGTAGTATAAATCTGACCTCTTGGATGGCACAATTTGCTGGTGTTGAATTTGTAATTTCTCTCTCGGCTGTGTGGCTGATCAGATTTCCTGTCTCTTGCTGTACAGCTGAACCGATTCCACTGATCTTTCCCTTTAGAGCGCAAACTATGAAACCAATCCAACAATATGAAAGCTAGTATACTGATTGCTACTTTTCCCTTACCTACATCCAATCTGAAAGAAGCTTGATTGCAACCTGGAGCTGTACGGCCAGACTGAAAGTATAGTAAATTGATGAATATTGCACTACAACCACCAATCTGCAATTAGGTAAATATTATCTGCCTTCTCTTAAATCAGATCTAATGAATTTACTCAAATATTGTGCCCAATATGGAGAACCACTGATTTTTTTCCAAATTTCCTGTCACCAAGAGCTGGGGCTACGTCCAACTCCAATTTCCTCCAGAAGATTTTGTTCCTGAAAGATAAATTCTGATTCAAACCCTCATGGTGACTCTAATCCCAATGCTGCTGGTAAAAACATTAAATCTGGATGTATAAAAATGAAGCCCAAACCATCTTTTATTTCAATTTTGTTTTCCCTCCATCACATTTGAACTTTCTAGAGTTCCATCTTATTTTATTTTAAAAACTTTGTTAAGTTTTATTTTAAATATTTCCCCACCTAGGGAAATCAATCCACATGAGGAAGCCTTGTTAATCATTATAAAGTGGCCCATTTTTAAGTTCTAACTTCCTAGGGAAGTGTGCCCCATGGTCACCTTATTTTAATTTATTACTATATAGTATATTATAATGTGACTTATAAATCACTTCATTATTATTTTATTAAAGTCTAACTTAGGAAATAATTCAGTTATTTCCAAATTATTCATAGCTCGCTCATTTGGACCCCAATTTGAATTCTGTATGATGACACCTGTCAACTGATGTTTGACCGCTGCGAGCTAACTGACAGTCTCCTCCTGTAATTTAGGAACCCCTCTTAAAAAATAGGAACTGCGCTAAAAGTCTCTAGGCTAATCCCGGAGGTCCCTTGATGCATCTCGGTCAACTCCTAGTCAATCTCTTAAAAATAGGAATTCCTTTTAAAATCTAGGAGACTATGCCAAATTACAAGAACTCATATAATAGGCCAATCTTGCTAGAAATACTGACACTAAGGAAGACACAAAAATGGGGACATTACAATCCGCCCTCCCCAAAGATTGCTTGTCCTCAAGCAATGCCAGTACAATCTCCATTCAACAAATTGATCCGAATTGAAATCAAGAATGATCCCAGGGTCCCGCAACAATCTTGGAAGGAATCCACCGTGTTGATGCTGTGCCACTCTAATCATAATTGAAATCCCATTATGCTGAAACTGCACTATCCCCTCTTGAGATTCCTGAAGGTAATCATCATAAAAAACCAGACTATAATAATTGAGAAGACTGAAATCAATGACATGGAATGTTTCCTGCCAAAGCATCCCGAAGGGATCACATCAACAACCTCACTTCTTATCACGATCTTGGGTACCCAGAAAAATACTCTGCCCAACCATATAGCACAATCCGAATCATCCCCCAACATAACATCCTCCAAGTGACGATCAATCACTAGCACGGCTCTATAATCAACCAATGAAGGGATATCTCTATGTCACCGGCTGCAAGGGTGATGCCTGCACTTAATTTCCAAGTGACAAAAGCAACATCTTGAGAATGGTGATCAACCCTACTCACTGTGCTCAACCAAACATCCTCCATGAGTGTGTCAGTGTTAGATGTCCACCCAAATGAGAATAAGTTCTCATGGATGCGGAGAAGGATCATCATGAGTACATAATCAATCATATCTATCCACCACATACTGCTGTTACAAATTAGAGCAGCATTCGTCCAACTAAAACTCTGACTGCAAAGAATGCCACTTGTGTCCCCAATGTCAAAAGAAGATGGAATCTCATTGCTGGACCAACCTCCAACAAAAAATGAATGATCTTGAACTTCCCAAATCCTCCAAACAGCTGCTGTCTTAAAAGACCAAATTGAAATCTTTGTAATTAAAAGTATAAAATAACCATTGATCACCAATGTGAGAGCTCCAACCCAATGGTGCCAACATGAGATACTACTGCCTTCAACATGCTACAGGAGAAGATATGGTGACAAACATTGTAGACCATATGGTACTTTACCCATCATATATCTTTGTATTGCAAGATAGTACGTGAAACAATGTTAAATAGATGCCTCCCAAGATTGCCGTCAAAGATATAATTAGGCTGCTGTCCCAAAGAGTGTACCATATTGAGAACTCCCCCCATGAGCTGTCACACTCCCCTTCTCAGGGTTACCAACTGTACTAATTAGAGGGGCTTCAGGGTGCGATCCCATGAGAGGGGATTCAAGATCTATTTTTATGGAGTGTGTGATCCCATGAAGCCAAAAAAAAGTTTGCTATAGGATTAATTGGAATCTTCTCCTCTAAAGTAGCAGCCCCTATTTTTTAGGGTGCAGATTTGAGTGGGTGGAAGAGGTGGGGGGCTAGAAATTGCTCCACCAGCTTAGTCTTTTTTTCTGCCACTTGTCAATCATATAAAAATTTGCAATTCTTATCAATAATTTTTTAAAACTTTTTTATTTATTTAGTTAAGTGAATTGAATATGTTAAATTGAAAAAATTCATGAGACCACCTGCTTCCATAAATTGTGGTGCTTAAACTTTTAAGAATAAACTCCACTACAAAATTCATGGGACCACCTGCTTCCATAAATTGTGGGGCTTAAACTTTTAAGAATAAACTCCACTACAAAATTCATGGGACTGCCCACTAAATAATCCTAAAAAATCTCAACAGCACTCACTGAAATTTTTTAGGAAGTCCCCCCCATGGGACCGTACCCTAAGAGAGCTTGGTATCTATCCAAGGAGACCAAAGTATAGAGAGATTTCTTCCAATCTGAGTTGAGATCACTGCGGAGCACATCATCCTTTGCTGCCCTAGGGGATTTATATGCCATTCCTTCTCTCATACATCTGAATCAAGCCTTCAATTGGCTCACCAACTGAGGTGTCTCATCAACCCCATGACCCAACTCCTGAGCATGATATGGAATTTCAACATTGTTATCAGTAACAAACCTCCCATCACTCAAAACTTGTGTCCCTTTCACATCTTTCGAGGTCTGATATACAATTTCAGCATGTTTGCGGTATGAATCCACAACACAAAAATCATCTTTAACACCCAAACCTTGACTGCCAATAGTAGAATACTCTGTAATACCATCTTCTACATGTGAAATGGCTGCTATCTCATGGTGATGCGAGACAATATGATTGCGGTTGTAACTCAGAAAATTAGAATTTGATTAATTCCTTAGAGCAAAGCCATCAACACTCTCAAGTACCTCTCCTTCCATGTGAGGTTGCCTATCAACTAGTACTGTTTTATGAGATATTTCCAACTATAAATCAAGCGTGTCACACTTCATTAATGTTGACACATGGCTGCAATTTGGTGTTCATGTGAACTACTATTCTTTAGTGCCGAGACCTCACTCCCTTGATTTGCCATACATCCCCGGTTAAGAACCTGAATTAAGATGGCTTGATGAGTACTCACAATCCTATGCAATGCCTCATCCCATGGAGTACATCCAACTCTTCTTGTGGAATGGATGCTATCATATGATGGAGCAAGTAAACATGACCGCTGCTGCTAAAATTGGGAGAGTCACCATACCCTTGTATCATGTTGTCATTGTATAAACTTTACTCATGTCATCATCATTGAAGATTTCATGCCCAACGCTTGCACTTTGGGTGCCTACACTTGTATACTCTTCTCCATTTGTGTAACCAATGGCTGCTTCAAATGAAGGAATAGGACCGCTGTCGTAAATCAGTGTAACAGACCTACTGTTGTGTCTCATCCTGCTATCCTCCAACACACCTTCCTCCATAATGTTATGTTCCCTTGCAAGTGTAGCTTGAAAGGGTAGCATAGGTGCTGTGTTTTCATGTAAATGGAAAGGTATGACACTACTGTACTTCACCAAAAATTCAGAACTGATTGTACCCTTTCTTATGTTTCCTTGGGAATCCTCAATAGCTGATGTGTTTTTCACATCTATCCAACTCCCAGGCGTAACAGTGTCAAGACTTACAAGATATACCCCAATAACATGGATTACTGGTGCGTGGTAGGTCTGAAGCAACTCAGGACCACTGTTGCCCATAATCGAGATCTGTGAAATATAGTCTGATATCACCAAGTTCAACACTCTACTCCAAGCAAAAGAGCGGCCCACAGTTTTAGCATGAATGTTGAGCAAAGCTACGATCAAGATTGCCTGAAAAGTGATTGGAAAAGATCTCCTCAAAGTCTGAAACTGTGAACTCTCACTACTTTGAACAAGAAGAACTTGCCAACTCTCCAGTATAAGGGCAAGCCACAAAATCATGTCTGATCTGCAACCAATCAGTGAGCTCAAAGCTAAACATATGTGCCTTCCCTTGCCATGGAACATTCTCAAATGTACGAATCTGATCAATGCTCCAATCCTTATTGAGAAACTCGCCCCAATCCACCTGTAGATGAAAAAAATGGAACACAGTGGCTGGTCAGGAGGCAAGCAGGACCCGCAGGTATGAAAATTTCATCCTTATATCTTCTAGGGTCACTCCTATGACTCCCAACCACCTCCATTACTTCTTGTTGAGAATCCCCAATATGGACACCAAACTAAGATTAATCCCCCAAGGACCAATGCATCACATGAAGAAACCACATTCCCAAGTGCCATAACATGCCCTATGCACTTTGGGTCTATCTCTTCATCTACATGTATCACATTCAGTGGTCTCCTTGGAGAGTAACCAATCATCCCATGATGTGAAATAAGATCACCCTCAAGTTGGAAATCACGTTCCAACCCATGGCCTAAGTCATCTCTCAAAACCAACCTATATTATCCTTTCCATGTGCGATGCTAGAACCCAATGTTATATCACCTCCTATTTCATACAGTGGGTTATCATATAGCTCCTCAACTTCCATCTCAAACAAAGGGTTATTGAAGGATTCCTAGCTCTGATTTTTTGTAGGTGGATTGCTGCTTTGGTAAAGGTATAAATCAAAATTATCATCCTTGTCATAAGTGATTCCATTACTGTCCGAACTATCTTGTGCATCCTCACCATCGCTTTCAATGGTGTATTGTGGATCCCAGTTATCAAAGTCACCATCCTCGTGCTTGAGGTCAGCTGCAATTGAAGATATATCAAGTTCCCTCTCAGGAGTAAAAACTTTGTCAGTGCTAGCCTGTGTTCCTGTGACATGCTTTTTCTGAATAATTATCTCTTTATCTTCTGTCTCTTCCTTATGTTTGAATATGGCGACAATCTTTACAGACCCCCTTTTTATATGTGGATCCTTCATCAAATTAATCAATCCTTCCATTAACTCACATATAGACTTATTTGTTGTAGATATTCTTCCACTACCCAATAGGATGGCAGGCTGAACTAGTGCTTTGATACCATTGTCATTGACACCCCGAAAGTGGATTTTTTGCCAAGTTTGGTATTTTTTCAGAATTCTGATTTTTTGTGTTGTTTGTTTTTTTCTGACTTTTTTGGTTTTTTCAAGGGGTTTTATGATTTTTTTGTGTTTTTAAAATGATATTTGCAAACTTGAAATTAACAGAAAGCTGAAAAGAGAAACAACAACCAACTTCTACACTACTAGGTGCCAAAGACTGATTTGAAAACCAATTTATTTAATTTCTAAATAATGCATACAAGGTCGTACCAAACTGTAGTTTTAATCTGACCTCTTGGATGTGGCACAATTTGCTGTTGTTGAATTTGTAATTTGCGATCTCTCTGCAAAGCCAAATTATGCTGTTGCAGATTTGATAACTCTGATTTTTATGTTTTTTCATTAGCCTGGAATTGGCATTTGTTATTTCCCATTTCGTCTAATCCTCAGTTTGGGAGTGCAATATGAAAATAGAATAAGAATATGTAAATGCTCATTTTGCCAAAAATGAGCATTTACATCTTCCATCTGAAAAGGTGGAATTGGGATTTGAAATTGGAATTTGAATGGAGGGAAAGCAAATTTTTAAATTTTTCATGTCTACTCTTAATTTTTTAATTTTTTATTTGTGTGGGGAGGGATTTAATTTATTTTTAATTTGTCTGGGTGGTTTGTAACTTTGTTATTTTTTCGAAAAAAATTCAAATTTTTTTCCGAATTTTTTTTCAATTTTTTTTTTAAAAAAAATGATTTTTTATTTTTTTGAATTTTTTCTCGAATTTATTTTCCAAATTTTTTGTTGAATTATTTTCGAATTTTGGTTGCAATGATTGTAACTTGGTTGCCTGCCACCAACTTTGGCTGCCTAAAACGGTTTGCGATTCCATTTTAAATTCGATTCCATTAATAAAAATGAATTATTAAATTCAAAAACATTAAAATAATTCAAAATTTTTTTAAAAAAAAATCATACTCATTCTAATTCCAGTTTCAAAAAGTGAAACCAAACAGTCCAAACATAATCCAAAAATGAAAAACCGGATTATCAAATCCATGATTTGACCATTTTAGCATTTGATCAAAATCCATCATTTCCTAATTCCCGCTACCAAATGGGCCCAAAGGTTGCTGTCCAGATCTGGTAGGAAAAAAATTTCTCTTTTGGCTGTACGGCCGATCAGATGTCCTCTCTTGTTGTACAGCTGAACTGATACCACTGATCTTTCCATTTAGACTGCAAATTATGAAACCGATCCAACAATATGAAAGCTAGTATACTGATTGCTACTTTTTTCTTACCCACATTTAATCTGAAAGAAGTTTGATTGCAACCTGGAGCTGTACGACCAGATTGGAAGTATAGGAAATTGACGAATATTGCACACAACCACTGATCTACAATTAGGTAAATATTATCTACCTTCTTCCAAATCAGATCTAATGAACTTACTTAAAAACTGTGCCCAATATGGAGCACCACTGATTTTTAGCAAATTTCCTGTCACCAAGAGCTGGGGCTACGTCCAACTCCAATTTCCTCCAGGACATTTTGATCCTGAAAGATAAATTCTGCTTCAAATCCTCATGGAGACTCATCCCAATGCTGCTGGTAAAATCAATAAATCTGAATGTGTAAAAATGAAGCCCAAACCATCTTTTATTTCAATTTTGTTTTGCCTCCATCACATTTGAACTTTCTAGAGTTCCATCTTATTTTATTTTAAAAACTTTGTTAAGTTCTATTTTAAATATTTCCCCACCTAGGGAAAATAATCCACATTAGAAAGCCTTATTAATCGTTATAAAGTGGCCCATTTTAAAGTTCTAACTTCCTAGGGAGGTGTGCCCCATGGTCACCTTATTTTAATTTATTTACGATATCATAAAGTGACTATTATAAATCACTTCATTATTATTTTATTAAAGTTTAACTCAGGAAATAATTCAATTTTTTTCAAATTATTCATAGCTCTTATCTGGATCCCAATCTGAATTCTGTTTGATGACCCCTCTACACTGATGTTGTCTGACCATTGCGAGCTAACTGACAGTCTCCTAAAATTTAGGAACCCCTCCTAAAAAATAAGAACTGTGCCAAAAGTCTCTAGGCTGATCCTAGAGGTCTCCTAATGCATCCCGGAAAACTCCTAGTCAATCCCTAAAAAAAGGATTCCTCCTCAAATCTAGGAGACTATCCCAAACTGGCTAAATTGGCTCACAAAGCCCATGAATGACCCCATAAGCCTCTGTATGGCTCCCTGACTGTCCCAAACTGGCCAAATTGGCTCACAAAGCCCCTGAATGACCCCATAAGCCTCTGTACGGTTCCCTATACAACCTGTTGGCCTATGGGATCCCGTATAATAGGCCAATCCTGCTAGAAACACTGACACTAAGGAAGGCCCAAAAATGGGGACATTACAGGGTTTTAGCCTGTTCGTTCAAACTGACTTTGGTAGCACTAAAAACACCTTGTAATCAACCTCTTACTCTATTGCAATTAAGTATGCAACCTTAGAGAACATCTGTAAACAGCTAGTAGCATGCTTATAACAGTTTGTTGAAGTTACTAGTGTCGAGTCAGCATGGGCCATATATTTTCTTGTTACATTTTATTCCTATTAGTATTTCATCAAACACTTGATATGCATAAAATCTCCATCAAAATTTGATTGGGAGTTTCAAACACACACATTGGGAAGTCAAGAAGCTAGAACTGCTATGGGAGGTGACAGAATAAAATTTGATGATTGGAGTCACTTATTCAGTTACCCATGTGAGCTATAGGACTCATATGTTGAAGCCAAACACTTTCAAGGGCATTGGGCATGGATAATAATGTGGGCAAGCTGTTTTTGTGTGAAAATTGTGGCCTAAAATGTGATAGATTTGAAAGATTCAAGCAAGAGAGGAAAAATACAGCTGGGTCAGGTGTGAGAAAAGGGGAGGCAAACTGTTTTGTGACAAAAAAGGAGACATGGAAAAATAGGGGAAGGACCAGGTTAAGTAGATCGCATCTGTCTTGGTGGTAAACTATTGCTTTGCCAAATTTATGTGCTGTGTAATAAGTTAGGCTCTTTTCAGCATGTTTGTTAGTCTTTTCTAGGTAGATATTTGTGATTTAATGCAACAAAACATCATTTTCTTTCATTGTGTATGAATTTGTGGTTGAGTTTTCAAGCTACTAGGTCAAGGTGGTTGTTCAATTGATCTCACTACTTAGACTGCATCATGTTCCGACTTCAAAAACTTCCAAATTTTAGCTTCTGCCTGTATCAAAAAGAGTCTGGTGCTCCTCCTTATCCTAAATCATCAAAAGCACAAATTTTCCACTTGCAATAAGTCTTTTGGCTTGCGTGGTACTAACCATAGAGATTTTGTCCTTCTAAACCATAGCATTCAAATAGTATTCTTCACATTCAAGTACCAATTTAGTGTGAAATTAATTTGCACCTTTCATGTATAAATATTGACTACCAAAATGATTTAGCATACATGCAAAGGAATTACATCGACCAAAATTTCATCTTTAATTTCAGCTCTAATGCTAAAAACTGAACTTACATTGCTTCTTGATGCTTATGTCCATTGCTTGTCTTAGCCATCCAAGTGTGTAGGGCTGGTGATGCTCTATGGTCATCAAATACAATTCTTTAATCAACTTTTGTGATGTGAGGATAGCTTTCATGCATATATCAAATAAAGAACCCATATTCATATCCTTAATTCTAATTTTCATGTGAAAAATCTTCGCGAGCTCTTCTTCTTCTTAGGCATTAGAGCTTTTACCAATAACATAATAATACTTACACAGCACACAGGAAATTCTTTCACTGGAATCTGAATCACTACTATTTCTTTATCTTTATTGACGAAAGTTGTATCAATGTTCTTTCTCCATGATTGTGCAAGATTCCAGCGAATCTTCCAATACCTCTCTTTTGAGTCACCATGCAAACTGATCCCCGCCCTTTTCCTTCTTTTGCGCTAAAGTGTTTGTCTTCTTATTAGACTAAGTATTTGTCTTCTTCCTGTACTTACCATGGCCTTTTTCCTTTTTTTTCTTGCTACTGCTGTCTCTGCTTATGCAGCTTTCTTCTTATCCAACTCAAGATAGTGCACTTGGGCACATCATTCATCAATTTCCTTTGGTTTTCCCATCAGAATGGGTCTCTTGAGGAGCCCAAACAGCCGTCCAATGTATTTCATCAATATGTCCCTATCCATGACACCTTCCCCTGATTATATAGTTTGCCCTTGCCTTTGACAAAAGTTGTGTTGGAATGTTTGCCGTTGCGCCAAAAGCTCGAATTATCAACGAACGTCACAAACACCAGATTTACTCAGATCCATGGTAACCCCAAAGGAGGTGCTGACCACCAAGTCAACAATCTCCCCCTCAGCACCGACTGAGGGTTCCGCACCAACGGAATGAAGGAGACTCTCTCCCCCTCAGCACCGACCGAGGGTTCCGCACCAACGGAATAAAGGAGACCTCTTGGGATTCGAACCCGTGACCCAAGGCTTTGATACCAATTGTTGGAATGTTTGCCGTTGCACCAAAAGCTCGAACTATCAACGAACGTCACAAACACTAGATTTACCCAGATCCATGGTAACCCCAAAGGAGGTGCTGACCACCAAGTCAACAAGTTGTACCACTGCATTACGTGTTCATCCTCATGGCAAATGAGATTGAACTGTTTCTTAAGCAAAGGTTCAAAGTCCACCCCTTTATATAAAATAGGTGCAACTTTGCAACATTTCAACAATAATGCATAGTTTTCATACTATGCCAATGCATGACCTGCATGTTTTGTTAAATTATAGCATTGAATTGATTGATTTAATTATATTAATCTAATAGTCGATTATATATATATATATATATATATATATATATATATTAAGATCATTTATATGTTACAATGTAGTTAATATTAACAATCGGTTATGAAGGGTCATGACCCTATGTAGCATAAGCCACGTATGGTCACGGTTCTTCAAGACATGACTATTCAAAGGATATAAATGCATATCCATGGCTGGTGAAAAGATCAATCACAACGGTAATCTATTTCAGTAGAACACTCATATATATTCTCTATAGGACGATCTTGATTTTACAACATGGTATCAGAGACTAACCTAAAAGAGAGAAAATATATATATATATTCACAAACAATCGATGATAAATTGGCAGCGATATTGGTGACGAAATTCCATATATGTTCTCAGTCTAAAAACAACAATTGGGAACACCAATTTTTAGGAGAACAAGGGGGGAATGACGGAGAACATAATCAAGTTTCTTCTCAGGAGAAAAATCTATGCGGGTCACCAGAGTGGATAGTCGGTAACAAGAAGGAACACAAAATATTGGGGGTAATAGAGACTGCCGCATTTCATATTGAAGATAACACAGCAATATATTTAGCCAGCGTATTTGAGACAACGAGTATATACAATCATTGACTAGTGCTACAGAAGGATTGACGAGATATACCAGTCCCAATAATAGTTGCTAGTCGTAGTACCCAATTTACACTTAATAGAGTTGAGGGAAAGGAATAATGCAGAGATCTTACTTGACCCTCGATAAGACGGTAATCTATTTCAGACATCTACGTTTTTATGATACACTCTTAATATAGATTACATTGGCATCCCAACTTATAACAGCTAGTCAGTGATAAATATTCAAATAGTCTTCTTAAGGCACAGTCATCATTCGTATCAGTCCCTGAATAAAAATAGAATCCTAGCCGACAATCCACGTTGAGGAAACATGGAAGAGACGTCAATATATAAATCCACCAAATAGTCGAAGATCATAGTAATGTGAATAATCGTGTATAAAGACTTCCACCAGAAGCAAAGATTAATAATGACATCTTCAAATATGGTGAAGAACATGACTAAGATAGACTTATGGCATATACAGGAGAGAAAGGAGAGAGGGTCTGAGCATTCTGGAAAAACGAAAAAGAGGACAGTTAATATAGATATAAAAGAGATGTTACTACAAACATATTGAATAATTTAATACAGCAATCTTAAAAGAATATTCAATCAGATTTCTATATACCTTATAAATATACCGGAATGTATGAATATAGTGACTCCAATCAGGCATAAACATTGCATAAACGATAAGCATTACATCAGAGACGACGATTCTATTGATACTTGGCCATGGCATATATAAGGGTAAATCAGGAACAGATATAAAGAACAGCATTCATACATTCTATCTAGATGCATTGATCTTGCATAATCTCAGATTCTTAGGGGCAGACAATCTACGGCAACAAACCCTGCAGCAGATGTATCGAATTCTTACAACTCGTCAAGCAGCCAGGGGTTTGCTTGCAATGGGGGATTATTTTAATCGTCTCCGAGCCCTCAGTTCTCTATGGGCTGCTCGTCCTCGTGAACCAGCATAATGTTTCGTAGTTTTTTTGATCGTTATTCTTCGACAAGATTCAGCAAGTGCTTCCAAACTGCTGACCTTGAATGACAGATGCTAATGGTAGATTCTGATGGTATAGTACTCAGAATACTTGCAGTTATCAATAAAAGTTTGACCATTGATGATTATAAAGAATGAAGAGTGGCAGATATCTTAATGGAACCCATATTAGCAGAAATCTGCAGAAGTTAGTGAGACGCTGCTCTAATTGTTCAGGAGTTGGAACTCTACTTCTTTCAGTAATTATTGAACACTTGGATCCTCTGAACTATACATGTAAAGTTTAGGTTGCGGATTCAGCTGTCAAAGGAGAGTGTCAGATTTTATAAAAATCTGTGAATATATTCCGACACTCTTCTCTAGTTTGTAACAGTCCAGGTTGATAATTTATGTGAATTATTTTGAATGTAATTTCTCAGAAACATATCAGTTGCAAATGTGCTATGTCAGTAACTGTTGAAAGCAGATGGAAGTGCTTCATGAATGGCTGCATTTATTTATAAAGTGGGGATGGAAGAAGACACCAGAGGTCAATCAGGAGTAAGTAAAATGAAGATATAAGAGTGCAAATTTAATGAAAAGGATTTTGAAAAAAGGAGTAATATATTTTCATCATATATACACAATGTGGTGATGAGAAACATGAATAATCAGTTTGAGAAGAGGAAAATTCCAATAATTTGAGGATGGGCGATCATTGTAAGTGATTTGTTGAGGAAGAAGTTTCCAATCTTTCCAAGAATCAAGGAGATCAAATACTCCTGTAATTACTTGAGCTAAACATGGATATAACTGTGGAGGGTTTATCTGTTTCTATGTAGACTAAATGAAAATACAAAGTTTCATGTCAAGGTCTGATCATCCTACTTACCATGGGGCTTTTGACTTGCTTGGGGAGAGCAGTTCGGAAAGGCTTGCATATGCATTAAGGTCCTAGCATGGAATCTGTAAACCATGACTTCTTCTTATCTGTGAGAGTTTCATAATATGATTATAATCACAAGGATGTGAAAGAATTTGGCAGGATGTATTAACTTAAGGATGAAGAGAAGTTGACACATCCTCAATTCTTGTGAGATACATTGATATCAAGTACGATGGGTATGAGTATCGTATTAATGGGCTCACCTTACGAAAGGAAATACTTGAAAATATTTAAAGATAAGTATCTCATGTCTTGTTAATCCATATGAATTTGCAGTTTATTAAATAATAAATTTTGTATGCTTTCATCATTTTTTTATGTTCGGGATAGTTTAGCCTTATGAACTATTTGTAATCTATCTATGACATACTTTCAGGACGAAAGCATTGAATTCCAGATTTAGAGGGAGTCTGACATCTTCAGAAAGGTCTAGAAGTTGGCAAAATTCAGCCTCTAAGGAAATAAATGATTCAATCAACTTGGACAAACTCGATCATATTGATTGAGAGGGAGTTCTCTATTGAAGGTAAAACAATTCTGAGATCATAGTAGTGGGAACTTGTGGATAAAATCGCCTATGAGATGCATGTGGATAGAATCTTTGATTAAGGCATTCCGTACATCATGATAAACATCATACTAGAGGTCTTTATTATCTTCCCTCAAGTCCAAGAGGGAGTGTTAATGTTGTGGCCTTGGAAAAGATTATGCTAGTCGGTGTAACCTTGTGACTATTCAGATTATTCGTATTGGTTTTCTCAAGAAGGAAGGTATGAAGTGGCATCCTGCAGTGACACTTAGTTGAGTATATAAATAGGGTATGCCTTCGTGACAGAGGGAGAAGTTAAAGGATCTGCATCAGTAGACATTCGAGGATCATGATTCAGAGGGAGTAGACCATGTTTTATTGGTTCTCTAGTAATCAAGAAATTTTAGCAGAGAATTATGATTATGAAGGCTATATGTTAGAGGGAGAAGCTAGAAGATCAAATTAAGTTAGCACCTCAGGATCTTGGTCATACAAATTCAGAGGGAGTCTACCATGTCAAGATGGTGTATACTTTGTAAGCTCAGAATTCACCAAGACTATGAGACAGTACAAACAAATACAATTCAGTGGAGAACAAACAACTGATATTCTCACAAAACCCCTTGCTAGAAAGGAGATTGTGTACTTTCAGATAACCTTGGTATGTTGAGGAGTAAACCCTTAGTTGAAAAGAAGGTTTCAGCCTCTGTGATCCATCATTTTGTATCTTAAATGATTCTTGTCTTCGAGAGACAAGTCTAAGGTGGAAGTCTTGGTTTCCACTCTCTGGGATGAGCCATGGTGGATCCACCCTCTGAGAAGAGTCAAGGTGGATGTCATATGTGTGACTTTATGGACCCATTCTTTTTGTGATATTATGAAAGGTAATGATCTTTCATATGTGTTGGGTTACTATTGCTAGGTGACGACTTAGACAATAGCTTAACCTAGTGTTAGGTATGACTATGTATTGTAGTCACTTTTCTTGATACTAAATTTTGGAGTTGTTAAATCTAGTTCTGAATTGGTCGGGGATTATAACATGTGAATCAAGATTAGACTACATTAAGTTGTTGTCTCGGAATGTGCCGGATATCTTGACTGTTATCGCTAAATCTAGTTCCGAATTGGTCGGGGATTGCGATAACTCTTCTATCAGGATGAGTACATCATGATGATGTTCCGAGCGGTGTTGGATATCTTGATATGAAGTTGTGTGTAAGTTATCATCTAATCCAGTTCCGAATTTAATCGGGGATCATGATAACGAATGGTTCAAGTTTTGATCCGGATTGCGCCAGATGTCTTGACACCTATATTTATCATTAAATCTAGTTCCGAATTGGTCGGGGATTTTGATAAATTTCTTATCAGGTTGAATTATGTTCCAGATTATGTCGGAAATCCTAATTCAAAGTGGTTATGTGTTATTTAAAAGAAATCTAGTTCCGAACTAAGTCAGGGATTTCAATAACGCTCACTCCTTGTGAATATCAATTTCCTCTTGCTAAGAGGGAGTGTTAAATTATAGCATCGAATTGATTGATATAATTATATTAATCTAATAGTCGATTATATATATATATATATCTATATTAAGATCATTTATATGTTACAATGTAGTTAATATTAACAATCGGTTATGAAGGGTCATGACCCTACGTAGCATAAGACACGTATGGTCATGGTTCTTCAAGACATGACTATTCAAAGGATGTAAATGCATATCGATGGGTGGTGAAAAGATCAATCACAACGGTAATCTATTTCAGTACAGCACTCATATTTATTCTCTATAGGACAATCTTGATTTTACAACATGTTTGAGCCAACCGAATGATATTTGTTGGTGTGGAGTGAGCTTATGAAGATTAAAATAGGCTTCCACTTGCGAGATCCACTTGTCCAGCTTCTCAGTGCTAATTTCTATCATATGGCTGAGTATTTTTTTTGGCTTCAGCTTTAAAGTTGCTGCCCTTTCATGATTCTCCTTGTTACAGTTCAGACTTTTCTGTCTTTTCTTCATAAATTCTCACCTTCTCAGCCCTCTCTGTTACAGCAAGTAGAATATATTCCAGCCTATATATTTTGCTCATTATACTGGAAATTCTCACCACATTGTCTTCGAGCTTCTTAAATCTCACTTCATCATATTCTTCTTCCCTTGCCATGGTTTTCTATTTCTTACCCAAAATTGGAACCAATTTCAGATTCATAGGGTTTAAGGTTGTCACTTTCACTTGCTGTGATGGACAGTCTACCACATTGACACAGCTCTTCTCAGTAATCTTATGCTCTAATTCTTCCTGATTTATAAAGAATTGATTTCTATTATTCTAGCTCTCATCAACAAATGGATATCTAGGCTCTTCTTAACTTACACAAGTTCCCCTCATTGCATACATCATCATATTTAACATGTACAATGAAAGAAACATGCTTAGAATGCAGGAAACAAATGAAGATACTAGACACAGATAAAAAAGTTGCACCATGAAAAAGAGATATCCACACAACCATGCAGCTGAGAAATCCTCAAAGGGAAGACAACTCAAGGAAATGCAATTTCATTTCTCATGTCACTGTAGCAGAGATTATATAAGCCTCACATCACCCAATAGGTCTGCGTTGGAACATACAAAAACTACTCATACCGGTCCTTCAAACTTGCACTCTAAACTGAAGAACATTCTATTCAATCTCGAACCAATCTCCTTCTACAAGTATTGCCAAAAGTTTGTACCAAGTGCCATCCTTCTAAATGTCTTGAAACACACATGTCTAGACACCCCCCAGTCTCCCATTGTTGTTTTTCTGTGTGTATATTCAATTCATTACTTAGAAAGGACGATTTTCTCTTCCTTTATATCTATTGGTGGTGCCCCTTCACCAAGGGTTGCCACTATTCCAAGATGGCCCAATTATATTAATATATAATTAATATAATTGATATATAATTATAACTCATATAATTAATATGTGATTATATATCATATAATTCATTATCAATATAATATATTATAATATAATTATTATATTATCAATATAATTATTATATTATCAATATAATTATATTATCACAAGTCAGAATATCACAATAATATAATAATTATATTATCACAACCTTTATGTTATCTATGTCGGCTTGAAGGAATTTGACCATAGCTACAATAACATTAACACTCCTTCTTAGCTAGGGAAGAATCCTTCTCAATATCTGAGTTATGTAATGATATCCACCATGTCTACTCCCAGAGAGTGGCTCCATCATGGCTACTCCCATGAATGGAATATGCAAATGAACACAAGTGCTCATCACAAAATTACTCAAGCGTGATGTCGGCATTTCATCATGACGTTTACCATGGCTACTCCCTGTATGCACCCTAAAATGGTCGCCTAGACTTTGAGCCCCCATTCAGCAATTTATCAAATCCCTGAATCAATATTTTAAAAAATCAGCATTTTTCAAATATATCAATTTCCTTGATCAAATCCTATTTTATCATTTTCGATTATTTGCCTTGGGCTAACTATTTTATCCTAAAGTCTTGTTGTGAGGTTTTCACACCATCGCCCCAAAGAATTTGGGGACCCCCATTTTTTTTGAGCAAGCCTTGGCAATTTTTCTAGATCCGGGTATTTGGGTGCCTTGGCGAATTTTTGGGCGATCCAGAGGTTTTGAAATGAAATTTTTACAACTGGGATATTTTTGAAGTGCTTGGGAGGGTATAGCTTGTTTTCACCTTGTGTGAAACATTGATTTTCCTAAACAGTTGATTTTGTCTTTAGGCCAAACGAAATTCAATAGGAATATTTTATTTCGATTGTTAGAAAAATATCTGGCAAGGCAATTTTGCAAAATTTTCAGACTTAGATGAATTTTGAAAATTGATGAAATTGAATAACTTGAGATTTTCAAAATTTAATTGTGAAATTGGATATTTTTGGGAAAATCTTGTAAATTGTTGGTGGAGAAAAGTGGAAATTAAATAAAAATTTGATATTAAATTGCCAAATTTGAATTTAAAGTTGCCAATTAGAGATAATAAATTGCAAAAATAAAAAAAGGATAAAATTGCCAAATGGAAATTAAATTGCAAAATGATTTTTTGGGTTGCAAAATAATAAAAAATTAAGTTTGGTTGTCATGATTAAATGCATTAAAATCATATTTTTTGGGCTAAGTTTGTAATTTAGAAATTTAAATTGGGCCCCTTTGTGTGTTAAATTCAACGTATTTTAAGGCCTAGGAGGTGTGAAATTCAAGGCAAGTTATTGGGTCCACAATGGGGAAGGTTTAAAGCTATATTAGAGGCCTAAATGACCTTTTTTCAAAATTTCAATTTTAGGGCCTATGATAATTTCGGATTTGGCTAATTTAAACCGATAATTTTGCACTAGGTTGACCCAATTTTAAATTAAAATAAAATCCCCTAGGGCTGGGCAATTTATTTCATTTAATTCATGTTTAATTTGGCAATTTTAATTTTTTGTTTTTCCCTCCTACAAAGTCGGCCTTGCTTTTTTGGAGGCAAAATTTGGTATATAAGGGGAGCTCTCTCCCACTTCATTTCACCATCTCATTCACTTCTCTCCTTTTCTCTTGGCAGCGAAAAGGCAGAGCGAAAAGGCAGAGCGAAAAAGCAGTCCGAAAAAGCAGAGCGAAAAAGCAGTCCGAAAAAGCAGAGCGAAAAAGCAGTCCGAAAAGCAAATTCGAAAATTGGAGAGTTTGATGAAGAGAAGAAGCTTGAGTTGAGGCAAATCAGATTTGTAATAGAAGAATTTATTGATAGAAGATTCATAGCAATCAGATTTTGAGAGTGAATTGGAGAAGGGGAGATTTTCTTGTGGAGATAGAAGATTTTGAAGATCAAGCCCAGCTAATTGCATAGACAAAGGATTCCTAGCCCTTGTTGGTGAGTGGCCTATTTTTTCCTCTCTCTTTAATTGCTTTCATTTCATTGGTGCTAGTTTAGGTGTTGAAAACTAATTTCAAGAGTAGAGTTAGGTATTTGGATATTAAGTAGATTACTCGATTGTCTTGATTGGCTTTTTTCCCTCAAGTTCTCGCTTGCATTTCATCATTGTATTTCATCTTAGGCGAAGATTTGGAGTGATAAGTGTAGTCCACCTTAAGGTAACGGCGGGGAGTGATAAGTGTAGTATTCCACCCCTAGGGAGAAGATTGGAGTGATAAGTGTAGTCCATTTTAAGGCAAAGGCGGGGAGTGATAAGTGTAGATTGCATTATTGCATTTCATTTTAGGGAGAAGATTTGGAGTGATAAGTGTAGCCCATCTTAAGGTAACGGCGGGGAGTGATAAGTGTAGTATTCCACCCCTAGGCGAAGATTGGAGTGATAAGTGTAGTTTCACCAGCATTGTAGAAAAGACGGGGAGTGATAAGTGTTTAGGATGGCTGATGTTAATGCAAGCAAGCGACCCAAAGGAATTAATGCTGAAATAGGAGACAAGGAAGTCATGATACCCAATTCCAACTTCCGCTCAAAATTGAAATATGTTGGAGACACCAACATTGGTACCTTTGATATGATTCAATTAAGAGAGAGGTTGAGGGACAGCCAGTCACCTGTGGCAAAGAAGATCAATCAATATGGATTTGTGCAAGGAAGTGTTCAATCTACCCCAGCAGCAGACATGATACGACAGAATTGGTTACATCAAGTCATCAAGGCTCACCCGATCAGATCAGCAAGTCAGAGTGCAACAGCTTCATCGTGCTTCTCAGTCGGATCCCAAGCTATGCTGAAGGTACACAGTTTGATCCTTGGATGTTTTATTTTATTGAAGAGATTGAGAATGGTTAAGGAAAATTGATTGGATTAGGATCATTAGCATGAATTTAGAGTTGCAACTTGGATAGTACAAAATCGGGGCAAATCTACATGGGGTCCTACTTCTTCAATTCGGGTGCAAGACTACTAGCGATGCTTTGCCAGTCGAACCAAATCTAATCTGGGGGAGATGCATTGCACCACTATGGTTGAGGCAAGTACTTATGCCAAAAGGGCAAGGTTGTGGCAGTTCGAACAGTTGAAGGCAGTCAAGGGTTAACCAAGGAGGAAAGCATTGATGAAAGCAGTTGATGAACTCAGTGATGGGTGGATTGTGGAACAATCAAGGAGGTATGGCAAAGACGGGTGCCCCTAAGGCCCAATGGTATTAAAACAAAGATGCATGCATGCAAATCAAATCCAAATAGGAAGGTTAAAAATGGCAAAGTATTGAAGTAAGGAGGAAAGTGATTGAAAGGTTGAGGGAGGTCAAGTTCGATTTCAAGGCGGTGGCTAAGAGCAAGGCTTTTAAATTGCACAAGGTTCACATCCAGGCAAGCCACCAAGGTCAAGGCAAGATTACCCCAAGTGCATGGAAACCTCATCCTTTCGAGGTCAAGACATCAAGTACAAGCAAGTTCAAGTGGTGGTGAGAAAATTTCTAAGGACAAGCTCAAGCATCCAAGGCTTCATCTCATCTCAAGGATTAATGAACTTTATAAGACAAGGTTGATGAGGTGGCAATTTCATGTGCATGCAATCAAATCATGCCAAGTGTCCTATGTTCTCATTGGTTGACAGATTATTGTAATTTTCTCATTGGCCCACAAAGTTGGTGCCCTCATGTAATTGGTTGAAAGATGGTAACCCTAATTAGGGTTTGTAAGGTTTAATCTTGGCCCTTGATTTTGCCTCTTAATCTTGGCCACTCATTGTAATTTTGAGCCTCTATATAAGGCCATTTGTTCTCATTTGTAAAGAGAGTTATGTTGGAGAATTGTTGCCAAAATACTATCAAAATTGTTCTCTATTCATTGTTGTGTTTTGCATGGTGGATATACATGATCATTTTGGTGTATTTGCATGGTTCCTCTCATCTCTCAAATTAAAGTAGGATTTCATTTCATGTTGTTAAAGTAAGAATAGAAGTAGATGATTAGTTGTAATGGTGATGTTGGTGAATGTTTGATGAGGATCTATAGACTAGGCCACTAGCATCCTAGCGGCTTGTTAGGAAGCCTTGTGTGGTAATCTAGTCCAATTGCTCCCAAGTTCTACTTGCATTTCATCTTTCCGCTTGTACTTCAAGTTGGGTTGGAAGATAGGTGTTAGTGTGAAAATCTTAAGAGTTTCCCTTAGAATCATTGCACCGATGGAAGTAGCGCCGCTGGCAAGCTTTCATTTGGTTTGATCCCCGTCCATTCACCAATCTTTCCATCCTTAGGAGTAGAAGTAATCAATAGCTTAGTAGTTGAAGTTGAGAAGTTGAAGTTTGAAAGTTTGAAGAGCAAAGCTAGAAGTGATATAAATTAGTTTGATGAGCAAAGTTGGAAATGATATAAAAGAAGAAAGTTATCTCATCATCATCATAGCGAAAGTTTGACATCCTCAAATGAACAACGTAAGCCCGCCAAAGTGATTACCAGCAAATCACATCATTTTAACTGAGTTAGTATCCACAGGTGTAAGGAACCTTGGAGTATTCTTATATACTTTTCAAGAGAGGGTTGAGTGTTTGGTACGCCGTATCAAGTATTTCAATTCTATATGTTATGTAGTGGTACAAAACTCACATCAACAAGTCTTTATTTATTAAAAGGAATATTTCCTCCCCTTTTATTAAATAAAAAGCCCTCACCTTTTCCTCTTATCCTAAGTTGCACAAATAAAGTACTATTCTTATTTTATAAAAGAAGAAAAACACTTTTTGTCTCATATGGACACAAAAGTCAACTCTTATTTTCTCATTGGAGGATATTTGTGCACATGGATTGCTCCTCTTTCAAGCTCCACCGTTGATTAAATCTTTTGCCTCTTAATCTCCATCGTCTGTTGATCCTCATTTCCTATAAAAGAAGAGCTCTCTTCCTTATTTTCATATGCATTTTTGAATACTAATGTTATGTTGCAGGTTTTCTAGGTCACTTTGGAGCTTTTGAAGATTTGGAGCATTCTTGGCTTATATTTTACATGCTTTCATAGTTTATCTCTTGCATTCTAGCTCCATTATCATGGCTTTCATAGTATAGATTTCCTCTATGCTTTAGATTACTCCATCTAGTCTAATTGGGAAGAGTTTGTAACACTCGCATCTTTCCTTTCATAGTTTAGTTTGTACTTTCATTTCCATAGCTTAGCTTGCACCTCTCATTTTTAGCTTGCATATTCATCTTAATCTAGTTTGCATTTGCATTTCATAGTGATTCTTGGGGATATTGGCATTCTTGCCCTTATCTTTATTTGAATCTCTCATTGTGTGGTTGACTAGCAAGGTAATTAGCTTAATAGCTCTAGCTGAGAGCAAATTTTAAATAATCTTGCAACTCCATACATAGAGAGCTCTAGGTCGCTTTCTAAAGTTTCCTATTCATGGATTCCATTGGATATAATGACTTAGAGAAGTGCACCATTTGAGTGTGTACATTTTTGTACCTCAACTGAATAGTATCTCTTTGCACCATATCTCTAATATGGTGATATTTGATCTCCACGTGTTTTGACCTATCATGAAATACAAGGTTGGAGTTTTCATTACTCTTGGTGAATCCCAATCTCACCAAGTATACATCTATCCAGGAATATCACGACCTAGATGTCCGCATAAAGGCCTTCCACCATACACACATGAGACTCCATCCCATGAATCGTAGTCCTTTGACTGTTACAATTTCCCGATCACTAGAGAAACCATCTCTTCATGGTCCACTCCCTCTGAGCCGATATGACCAAGATCCTTGAAAGTCAACTGAAACAGATCCTCTAGTTGCTCCCTTTGTCATGGAAGCATACCTTACTCACATGGTCGTAATCATTGAAGATATCTTGCTCCAAGAGACTCTCATCATCTGGCATGATCCACATACGGCTGAAAGTGCTAGATCCAAGATCACCTTGGACTTACCGTCAGAAGATTGAGCCCTTGACCAGACAGGAATATGTCCATCCTGAGATTAGGAAAAAATCCCCTCGCAGTCCGCTCCCTCTCACTGGGAGGGCCCTCTTGTCTCACTTAACAAATCATGGGTTTGATCAACCTTGTCTAGCCTTTCTGTGCCATTTCACCTTTTACCAGCTTGTAAGCTGTCCCAGTTTGATTTGGGATGGTATGAAGAAATGCAGTAGTTATGTGTTTATTGTTTTCCTTCCAACCATGTGCAAGGCTCAACAAATGCTCCTTATATTCAGGCAATCAAAAATTTATGGTCTTGCAGCCACCAAATATTTTCTTAATAGAATTACAAGAGCAAGTATTTCTCTGCCCCTCTAAAATCATAGCAGCACTTGGAAAGGTATGGTAGCAACCACAATCTCCTCTAACTTTGCCCTTTACCAAATATGAATTGCTGGCTGCAGTTCATCTCAAACTCCTTGAATGGTGCTGTTCACTATTAGAACCTTAATACGTTAATGGATCCCCTGCTAGGCAATGAGTGCAGATTTTTGTTCCTTAGTATACGAGTTCACTCAGCACCAAAGAATAACAAACTCATAGACAGATCATCACTAGTACTGGGATCATAGCATCATTAGGGCTGCGATCATAGCAGACCTTTTATGGTCGACGCTCCCAAGTTTGAGCATACACCAGAGGAACACTACATCATCTCTAAGGCGGCATCATACACAACAATACCTAGATTCTGAGATCACACAGCCATACACGGCATATTTCTGGTAAAGATTGGTGAACATATATTCAGTGCATCATTCCAGGTTACCCAGTGACATCTAGAGAGATATCATTTGTAGAAGAGCGATATATATACCTTGTTGGTGCGAATGCCATCCCCAATTAGTTCGGATACCAGCATCATTGAGGGGAACTACAACCAATCTATCAGTGGAAATATAAATATCGGCTCTGGCTTTAACATCAACGATGATTTTGTTCAACTCATATGCCTGTGGATCGAAGACACAGTGAATATTTAGTTGAGGCAGAGTCTTTGCACACAATTTGTAGCTTTCCTAAAGGAACACCCGCAGTTTATCATATTTTTGCATTGGAGAGACTATGAACATAAATCTTGGGTGGAGATTTAGACACAGCATGGGAAGACCAGCGACGGTCTACATCCAGGCGACATCAGAGTTCGGAAAATTTGTAGTAAATTGGAGGTGTGACATAATTAACATTCCAGATTGACATTCATATTACCAACAACAGGATCCTAGCATATCTATAGTAGCATTATATACATGGTCACCCATTCATTTCACATGCTGTCACCTTTGACACCCAAATTCTTATTCTGAGTAACAAAATCCCTTTATCGCAATTGTCAACGACACAAAATGGTGCCCATGATTGCTGACTCCAATATAAAAATATTGAACGAATTATTAGATTGTTGCATAGATGCTTTGGTGAGAGTGTCGTTCCATGATTCATTTTGCCTGAAGCATCTATGTGTTGCAGTTGTGCTTGGTCATGTATTCCCCTATGAGAAGGCGCTCATTGGATTCTAGACGATGATGGTGCGATGATGTCCGTGTTCTTTCTGATGAATTCGATTGGTCTTTTATTTGATGATCCTCCTATATCTTTTATTGGCGTGGAACATATCATCTCCTTCTGATTCAACGGTGACCAAGTCACCAAGTCTTTGGATTGACTGTAGTTTTCTTTGAGGATCGCATCAAATCCCTGTTCGAACGCTGATAATATAAATGCTGAATTCTATCCCAGGCTTTGCTCTGATACCATGTTGTTTTTCTGTTTGTATATTCAATTCATTACTAAGAAGTAAGAACGGACAATTTACTCTTCCTTTATATCTATTGGTGGTGCCCCTTCACCAAGGGTCACCACTATTCCAAGATGGCCCAATTATTTTAATATATAATTATAACTCATATAATTAGTATATAATTATATATCATATAATTCAATATCAATATAATTATATTATCACAACCTTTATGTTATCTATGTCGGCCTGAAGGAATCCGACCATAGCTACAATAACATTAACACCCATGGCCAATGGAAAGATGAAAGACACCCATGTGAAGTGTTCCAACATCAAAAACTTTCAAAATTCTAGCTTCTGCCCATATTAGAAAGAGTTCACCTCTTTACCAATCACGAGTTTGCCACTAGTTACACATCTGCCAGTGGCAAACTCTCTGTTCCCCCCATGGAATTGCATTTTCAGGTACATTTGGCGCCAGCAATCTACATCAATCCAAACCACCCCTTATACCTTCATACACACTTCATCAACTGTTCACTCCATTTTAGTCAAATATTTCAAGACTTTGTTCTCCCAAGTCAAGTCCTGACTAACGACTTCCACGTTGACCCTAATGGTTCAATGTGGTTGACCAACTTTCTGGATCAAACTCCAACAGTTAAAATAATGTAGACAATAATATGATGTGCTATACCACTTCATGTTATATTTAGTCCAAATACATTATAATTCTATTTATTGATGATCTACCTATTTAATATTTTTTATCTGCTCCATAAACTCGTAAATGCTCACATGTTGCATCTTTTTGTCATTTGATGATGTATGTAATCTCTATCAACATTGGCCCCATTGTGCATGCTCCCACACTCGAGCACCATATGAGATCATCTGGAAGATTTGTTAGCAGTTCTCAGATGCCTTCACCATATGGGTAGACTATTATCTGCTGGACAATGCATTGACTATTTACTTTTGCATCTACTGGCTTTCAAAGCCTCATGCCATAAGAATGTAATCATAATGGTACAATGTTTTACACGAGTTGATTGAGCATAGTTTTTGATAGTATTATTTGGAGAATTTGGTTGAATATACTGTTATGATTGACAAATGATTGGTCTTTAATTAAATTGCCACAAATCTGCAAGATCACTCTTCATTAAGTTGTCCGGTCCTGGAACTGCAGAAATATATTTACAAGTTTCAAGCAGTTTTGAGATATTTCTTTGTTATTGTGCTTTGGAAGTCATTCGATTAAAGTAATATTGTAATCATTGATAGTTCCACAGAGAGACCTGTATGTCCATTACAACTGTCCTGGATGTTTCAAGGACATCCCCTTGCATCCCCATTTTAATTGTCTTCTTCTCACATCACTGAGATGTTTCAGAATTTTTTGTCATAGTGGGTATTATCTGTTCTAGGAAAGGAAGGGTTTGGGACATTAAGCAATGCCTCCAATCTGCTGAAAATCTCCCATGGATGCCCGTGTGTCCCTTCCATCAACTACTGTTTTATAAAATAGAGAAAAGTAGATTTCCAACAATAAAAAACTCAACGGGGTTGGGTTGGTTTTCAAATAGTTAGTTTCATTATCATTGATAATATGACAATCAAATATTCTTGTTTATGATTCTGTATTCATATTTTTGTGTTTCACTCAATATTCAATGGTTAATACATGAAATTGCATTGTTCAATGTTGTAGATGTTAATGCTATTTGAATTTCAGTTCTTTAGATTGTTTAAGGAGAAATTTGCCCTCACAAAGATTCCTGCTCCGAGAGAATTGCAGGAACATAGCTAATTTAATAAATTTCTTTAATTAATTACGAACAAGCAAAACTAATGGTCTTAAGAAAAATTCTCCATAAACCCTTTTGACTCTTGGTGATTTTTTCCTATAAAACTCCCGAGTAAATGCAAAAAATCTAGAGTTTTGTATTAAAATTCATTAAAACTCATATTCTTGCTTGCAGTTTTAAAAATGTGATTTTTGTAGGTGGTAAAGGTTTGAAAGGCCTTAATTTGGGCTTGGCTGCCCCTCAACCCCATTGGCTTCCCTATCTCATTGGGGTCTCTACTCCCAAATCTCCATAAGTTATTGGAATCTGTCAAATAAAAAACTTGATTACAATGAGGGGCTGACAAGGAATTGGGATATATAATTCTTGAGTGTGCCTACTTAGACATTATTATTGCACAACTTGGGAAAAATCTCTTAGATAAAGCAACTTCTACATATGACATGGCTAGTGGAAATGGTGTTATAACTCATTTAGAGTTGAACTTGTTTTTTGATGATTTGTATTAAATTCTAAATTTGATTTAGATATGATGGAAATTAGTAATATGCTCAACGAAGTTAGTAATATGCGTGTTTTTGGAGAATAGTTTAAACATTTAGATAAATAAAATGTTTGATAAAATTGTTGGGTTATTGCCGAGTTTTTCCTTAGTCCTGAGTTTTTAAAATTTTTGGGCCTACCGCATTATTGCCAAGTCCGTTTTTTTCAACTTTAATTATTGTAGTTAGTAGATATTGCTATGGATCGAGCAAGAGCCATGTCAGTAAGTTGGAAAGCCATGCCCTTATGGGTTACAATTTGAACTATCTAAATACCACACACCATGATACAAGAGAAGTCATATTTTCCTTGGGAATTCATCCAATGGACTTTCATATCAAATGTATTAGAGCCTACCTAGTCTTGGACATTTCATTGCACACTATTGCAATTATTACCCAGCATTGCTTGTCTTTCATATTTTGTTGATTGTATTATCTGTCTTACTGTTTAACTGTATGTGCACATATTCTTTTTCTTTTCCTACTTCAGTTGATCCTTGATGCTTTATTCCTTATTTCATTTATCCTGTTTCTAGTTATTCCTTGGGAAAAATTTATTAGTTTCTTAGTTATTTTTTCACTTCCAGTTCCCGATTTTTTTCAAACTGGGTTATTTTTTCATTTCTAATTGCCAACTCATTGTAAACTGATTGTTATATATACACTACACATACAAATACAATAATAACCCACTTTACATTGATTTGGAGAACGAAAGTTGAAAAATGAACTAAGAAATAGTAGTTTTTCCAAAGGAGTGACTAAGGCTTCCAAAAAAAGCTGGTGTTTCTTGCATCCTGTCTGTAGTAACTTAGGTTTTGAAGTATTACAACCAGCTTGAGATTAAAAACAAGCAAAAATAAGATGTCATGATTTGTTCATCTAGGGTACACGAGGCACCTATCAATGGAGCAATTCACTTATAGAGTTTGAACCATGCTCCATGGAAACTTCAAAAATACGAATAAAATGAATTGGTATTTAAGATGTACAAATAAGGCATCTTGTAGAATATTTCAAGTACATAGATATTCGCAATAATGTCATCGAAATGAATTCTTTGAAAATTTGAGACCTCATAATTCAAATGTGTAGGTTCATATAGACAACATGAAATGGATACTTGCGATTTTGTAACTAGTGCAAGACTTTGGTGTTGGAATAGAAAGATAAGGGACTGAGAGGGGAGGGGTGAATTAGTACCCTCAAAAACTTTTAATTGAATACTCAATCTGTAAATAGTAGTAACTAATCTATCCAACTGAATCCATTGTTTGCAACATTCATTCAATCGATTTGATAAATGTAAAGTGCATGAAAACAAACAATAATTCAATCACATAACACAGATATTTTGGTTACGCAGAAACCCTTGTTAGAAGGTAAAAACTGCGGTGGGGATGACACCCACAAATTCTTCACTACTGTAGATAATAAAGTATGCCGGTTAAGGCTACAAGTTGTGATCACTTCTGGTGATCTTACTCTGTTAGGAGTAACAATTAGATCGACTAGATCTACCTTGTTAAAGGATTTAAACAACACTACTTGAGTGTGTACTCGGTTAAGAGATTTACAAACAGACTGTTAAGTCTACTCTGTTAAGAGATTTTGCTAACTTTGTTACAATGATTAGAGAATAACATAAAGTATCTGTAAATGACAACTATACTTTGTCTGAATCAGATCTATGATATACTGAATAAATATCACCTCAATGTGTAGTAGTCTGTCCTTTGTTCTACTCGGTAGCCTTGACTGCTTCTGAATAAACTGAATTGTATCTTTGATCACTGCTCTCATATGCAAACCATGTCTGATGTCTTGAAGGCGGCTACTGCTTCAAGATCTTCATTCTCCTTATTTCACCTTCTTCACATTTATGTCAAAATGACATGAATTACAATTATATAGCAAACTGCTATGATTTTCATGACTGCCATGACCTAATTAGGTTTACATCTTAGGAAAAACCTAAGATCTATGGTGTACAAAATTAACCTAGATCTGACTATTACATAGGAATCGTCGCTACATTTAATGATTACATCTATAATAAATAATCTTCGATCTTGGTAAAACGTTTTGTGAATCCGTTGTAACCTAAGTCACAAGGTTCGAGTTCGAGTTCGAGTTAGGACACTATAAAAAGTTCGAAAAAAAATTCGCTATTAAATTCGCTTTATATAAATTTAATTTTTTTTAATATAAGTAATATATATATAAAATATAAAATCATAATATAAAGAAATAATATTAAAAATATTTTTTAACAATGTAAATATGTAATTTTATTATAAAAATTAAATATTATCATATTAACATAAAAATAGTTGAAAAAATAATAACTAAATGTACATATTTAAAAAATATATAATAAAAATAATAATATGAACATAAAAAATAATATCATCTAAATATAACACAATATAAATAGATAATGATAATGTTATTCATCGAAAACACTATAAAAATAAATAACATTAATAACATAAAAAACTAAAAATGCAGAATACACGGCACGACATTGCAAATATTATTTGCGAATGCATTAACCCTAGTTCATACACAACACTCTGCGAATCATCTGTATATTATTTGCAAATACATTAACCCTCGCTAATACTTTGCTGCCCAATCTTTTGATCTCGACACATCTTCCTCCAAGGAACGAAGATAAACGCTCGACTTAGAGGATAAATGTGGTTAACTCCCGACTAAAAATGCGGGAAAAAATGTCCCAGATAAAGGCGATAAACACCCGACTCAGAGGAACGAAAAAAACACGGAAACCCCTAAAAATGTTTTTCAAAAGACGTTGCTAGGTATTTCAGGCGAATTTCAATGAATTTTTTATACAATTTTTAAGTTAGTTGAATTTCGAACCTCATGGCCAAAATTCGGCGAACCCTGTGACTTAGGTTGTAACCGTTTACATAGATAAATGTGCCATAAGGAAAAATGGAACTATCATTGAAGCTGCTAAAGCCATGATGCACGACCAAAATCTGCACACTTTGTTTTGGGCCGAAGCATCGAACACTGTTGTATACATTCAGAACAGATGCCCACACTCTATTCTAGAAAATATCACTCCTAAGGAAGCCTTTACAAGAAAGAAACCTGATCTAAGTCATCTCAAAATCTTTGGATGTCCTATTTACATTCATATTCCCAAAGAGAAAAGAACCAAACTAGACCCTTCTGGAAAAAGAGGAATATTTGTTGGCTACAGTGAAACTACAAAAGGGTACAGGGTATATATACCAGGACAAAAATCCATTGAAGTTAGTAGAGACATCAAGTTTGAAGAGGACACTGCTATAAAGATTTCCATTTCCACTGAAGGAGAATCAAATGAGAATCAGAGGGAGAACATTACAGGATATGATGAAATTGAGAATCAGAGGGAGAATGTTCCTCTAAACAATGAGAATGAAAGAGAGAACATAACAAAAAACATTGAACCTGATTCATCTCATCTTGAAGATGTTGACATTTCTAACAACAAGAAAAGACCCTTATGGGCTAGAAAAATGTTTGAGGAAAACAATGTTGAACCTGATGAGATATCCAAAGCAAATAAGAGAACAAGGAATCAAAAATGTATCTTGCACTAATAGCAGAACTTATTAAAATAGAACCGGCTAATGTAAAAGAAGCCCTAACATGTCAAGCATGGAAAGATGTGATGATTGAAGAATACTAATCTTTTATTAAAAATGATGTTTTCGTCCCTAGACCAAATGGGAAAACCGTCATTTCCTCTAGATGGTTATTCAAAATCAAATATGCTTCTGATGGCAGTATTGAAAAACACAAAGCCAGATTTGTTCCCAGGAGTTTCTCTCAAAAGGCTGGAATTGATTACGAAGAAACATTTGTACCAGTTGCTCGCTACACATCTGTAAGAACCATCATAGCCATTGCAGCATCCAAATGATGGAAGATTCACCAAATGGATGTAAAAACATCATTTCTAAATGGAATCATAGAAGAAGTATACATAGAACAACCAGAAGGATTCATCACCCATGACAATAATTATGTTTGCAATTTGAAGAAAGCACTCTACGGTCTTAAACAAGCTCCCAGGGCTTGGTATGAATGTATAGATAAGTATCTATCCAAGTTAGGGTACTCCAAGAATGAAGCCGATCCAAATATATACTTCAAAATGACCAAAGGAGAAATGGTAATTATAGTTCTATATGTTGATGATCTCCTAATTATTGGAGAAGATCATCTTATTGCAAAATGCAAACAAGAACTTACAAATGAATTTGATATGA
This sequence comes from Chamaecyparis obtusa, assembly GCA_027943335.1. Taxonomy (NCBI): domain Eukaryota; kingdom Viridiplantae; phylum Streptophyta; class Pinopsida; order Cupressales; family Cupressaceae; genus Chamaecyparis; species Chamaecyparis obtusa. The sequence continues at coordinate 164,426 of BSBK01002135.1, read as the reverse complement.
AAGATCTAGGATTATTGCATTACTTCTTAGGATTAGAAGTAGTACAGAAAGAAGACTACATTTTTCTAAATCAAAGGAAATACACTATGGATATATTAACCAGATTTGGCATAAAGGAATGTAAACCCTTAACCACTCCGATGGAAACTAATCTTCACAAGCTCAAAGAAGATGCTGCAGATTCAGAGCCTACAAACTCTTCCTACTATAGACAACTAATTGGATCTCTTATGTTCTTGGTAAACACTCGTCCGGATATTTGCTATGCCATGAATGTATTAAGCGATTTCATGTGTGAACCCAAGAAGATTCATTTATCTGCTGCTAAACATATTCTGAGGTACTTATGCAGTACAACTGAATTAGGTTTGAAGTATGAAAAAGTTGAGATACAACTCCAAGGATTCACTGACTCTGATTGGGCCGGAGACTCTATTGATCGTAAAAGTACTATGGGATATTGCTTCAGTCTCAGATCTGCAATGATTTCATGGTTCAGTAGAAAACAGTCAGCAGTTGCTCAGAGTTCCACCGAAGTAGAGTACATGGCTGCATCTATGGGTGCTTGTGAAGCAGTATGGTTAAGGAAGCTTCTATTTGGATTGTTTGGCAAGCCACTACAACCTACAATAGTTTACTGTGACAATCAAAGTTGCATTAAACTTTCTGTAAACCCAATTTTTCATAACTGCTCCAAACACATAGAAATTCCTTATCACTATATAAGAGACATGGTAGACAGAGATATTATCAAGCTCGTCTACGTAAGTACTGAAGAACAAAATGCTGATATTCTTACCAAGCCTCTTGCGAAATTGAAAATCGAGTACTTCAAACAAAAACTTGGTATGATTAAGTTGTGATTAAATTGCTGAGATTGTATCTCATGTAATTTATATATTCATGAATAAAATTGAAATTTAATATTGCAATATTTTGTGTATTGAAAGATGACGATCTTTCTTGTGTGCAAAAATCACTATTGTAAGGTGATGATATTCAATAGCTTGATTTTGGTTATCCTCTAACCTAGTTCTGAATTCAGTCGGGGGTTATGGTAACAAAAGGTTCAAGTTTTGATTCGGATTGCGCTGAATATCTTGATACCTATATGCTATAGTTATCCTCTAATCTAGTCCCGAATTTAGTTGGGGGTTATGATAACAAGAGGTTCAAGTTTTGATTCGGATTGTGTCGAATATCTTGATACCTACATTTATCACTAAATCTAGCTCCGAATAAGTCGGGGATTGTGATAAATTCTAACAAGTTGAACTTGTGTTCCGGATTATGCCGGAAATCCTGATTGATTATATGAGTAAAATACTGATCGGAGTTAAGATCAAGGATTTAATAAAAACTCATAACTTTGCTCCACTCTCGCTAAGAGGGAGTGTTAAAACAGTAGCGTTGATTTGATTGATATAATCAAATAAGCTACTTGTGATACTATTCCAACAGCAGTCTGTCTTATCGAGCGAAGGTATTATTCAAGGTAATTGACTCATTATTACGTAGCCGATATTAACAGTGTTAATGTTACGTAACTATCGGTGGATAGTTAACGTAACATATGTACATATGTTACGTTAACTATCAATCGATAGTTAATCATAACCCTTGCAGTAATCAATATATATACACGCCGCTTCATATGAGACATGCTTGCGAACAGACATGACTCTATGTGGACTCAGCCACGTAGAGTCCACGTAGAGTCATGTCTCTTTGTATCGTTGCTGTGAGACATATTTATTGTATTATGTGTTGAAGAGGAAAACAATCAATCACCACGACATTGTCTTCTCCTCTGCAACACACAACAATATAAATCAGTAAAATATTAATAGAATATAAATATAAACGAATTTTCTCTATCAAGATCTTCAATTCCTAACAAACATCTAATGCTCAAATAAATATAACATTTGGATGCCATAGTAAATGAGAAGGGAAGCCCATTTATGAAATCAGAACAAGGGAGGTTAAAAGGGTACCCATTTTGTTAAATATTTACTTTTAGCATGATTGTGCATTGTATGAATTTGTTACATGTTTTTTGGGCTGTCCAAATTTTGTTTGTTTGTGTTGGGAAGGGTGTTGTACACCTTGTATAAATATTAAATTTTGTAAATTTTTCATCCACCCTAAATTGGGACACCACACTTTTTGGGTAGTGCAAACGTTTCCTACATGAATGTATATAACACTAGAAATTTAGGTAAAATGCATTTAAGTTGGGTCAAATAAAGATAATTCATTTGGAGCACTTGAATTGAAAAAGGCATTTGTATTCTTGAGCACCCACCTTGGGAAATGTCACTTAGGTGGATTGATTAGAATACATGGTGAGTTTTTTTGTCACTCTCTTACCCCTATATAGAGTGCTTGGAATGGGATGGGTATAGTTGTTGAAAGATGGCTACATGTTGACAAAATAGCTAAGGGAATGGGTCGAGGATCTCCTTGATAGCATAGGCAAATCCTTTCATTGCATCATGATCTTCTTAGATCAGTTACATAAGGTGCAATGCTATTATTTGCTGATTTTTTTTCCCAAAAAGGTTTGCAAGGTAAAATCTTGGGTTAATTGTTATTTTGTTGAAATATTAAGGTTCTTTGTTAGAATTCTTTTGTTAAGATTAATATTATTTCGTACATTTGATTTTGATCTGATTTTGGCTTGTTTGATCTTGTGGGAAGGACAATTTTATCCTTGTAATAATCTTTGTTTTAGTACAAATATTTTTATTTATGAATAAGTGTCTGCAGTCTATTAATTAGGTAATATAAGCACATGTATTCACAAAAAAAAGATGGGTGGATACAAGATCACTCCTCGAGTCAAATGGGGTTAAGCTAGGAATAAAAAATAATAACAATAAACAAAGACCGTATATTCAAGGTTCTCTTTGGTGTGTTGCACATCAATGGTTTGACAACAGTACTATTTATCATCAGAACGAATGATGTTGGAAGTCCATGTTGTCTTTACCAAAGATGGTTGCAAAATGGAAGAGGAAGTTTGGCATTTGCCAAAGGGTTCATTTTGGAACTTTGTTCAAACTTGATGTTAGCATCATGGATAATGAATTTGCTTTCTCCATGGTCCCTAATATTTCCACTATCACTAAGGTGATGCCTTGTGCAAATGAAAAGAATATGCTCAAGGGATGCTTCAAGCCATTGCCATGGTGATATTGTGAAAGGTATTAAGACAAGAAGTTGCCTCAAGGAGGACTCAAGCTATTGCCAAGGCGATAATTTGGGCAATGTGAAAGGAAGTTGCTCAAAGGATGTTTCAATCTATTGCCATAGTATTATCTTGGAAGGCATGAAGGCAAAATGTCCTAAACCTACGAAGTCTCAATCTATCAACTTAGGTGATACCGTGGGTAAGGTGAAAAATGGTTGCTTAAGGAGTGCCTCAGGCTCAAACCATTGCCTCAACAAGACCTTGGAAGATGAAGGGTTAAAGTTGGTGCCAAGATGTGCCATAAGTTGCTGAGTGTATTCACTTATTTTTTGTTGTCAAGGGAGACTAGGATGACACCCCTGAATATGATAGGATTGCATAGTTGTATAGTGGCAGCAAATTTCAAGTCCATAGGGCTTTAGAAAGTTGCAAAAGGGAATTTCTTAGGTAAGGTATCACCCAATAAATACCTTTTGGTCTAGGGAGACCTCAAGGTGATGCTTTGGCGACACCTTATGGTCTACAAAGACCCCAAGCTATTGCCCAAGTGACATCTCAAGGTTTTGGTTAGAGGAGACATCGAGGGACCACTTTGGCAATACCTAAAGTTGCTGGCGCAAGGGAATTTCAAGATATTGACCCTTTAATACCCTAAGTTGTTGGCAAGGAGAGATTTCAAGGTATTGCCTAAGTGATGCCTCAATAATGAACTTGAAAGTTTTTCAAAATTTCATTGGGGGAAAATTTTAAGCTATTGCTGCTATGATACCATTGAGATTGTGGCATGAAAGAATGGGTCACACTGGTGAAAAGGTTTTAGGGTCTTAAAATCTAGGTAAATAGCTAAGGGACTTGAAGGCTATTCTTCGGATTCTGATTTCCACGAATATTGCATATGTGAGAACAAAATCACATAACATTTAATTGAGCTCTCAAAGTTTGGGAAGTTTTGTAAGGATAGTAGTAGAGCCAAATGTAAGACAACTACTTACACCCCTTTGCAAAATAAAATTTAAGCAGATGGGCCTCAAGGTGTTGAGGACATGAACCATGCTACCATTTGAAACTCTGCTTCACTTTCAATGAGAGCTTTGACAATGGCATGGTCAAATGTGAATTTATTAGAATAGCATTATATTATTATCAGACAATGCTTATAGGTGTAATAGAGCCACCCTAGTGGCAAGTGTTTTCTTTCTATTTTTGTAGTTCGCTATTTAGTGGGTCATTTAATTTTAATCTGTTTGAGTGCTTTCTTCTTCAGTCTCTATATATGGAGATGAAACTCTTTGTAATAATTAATCCTATTAATAAAATACTTTGTTCTATTAATTATTCCAATATGTTATCAGAGCAGGGAGGTACATGAAACAAAACTGAATCTTCCGGAAAATTTGTGGGGATTTCAAGGTTAAATTACAGGTTGACTTTTTATGTAGGACAATTTTTTTTAAAAATTGTGTAGGAAATTTCATGCAAAATAACTCGCATGTGCATGTATTTGAGTTGCATGTACTTGTGCGAACTTGCATGTTGCTTTCATGTGCTTGTATGTGATTGCATTTGAAGGATTCATAGAGTTTAAGGTTTTGGGTTTTTTTTAACATTTTTTTTTAGCTTGGGTAGCTTTGGGAAATCTATTAGATGGAATTGCATATCATTAAAGGTTTGTGGATTGCAATGGATGTTCTATGTGATGCTTTTATGCAGATAAAGGTTTTAAAGTTTCTTCAAAATTTTGTCAAGAAGGTACTAAGGTTTAAACATATTTAGTTATATTATATTTTTCAGAATGGAAATTTTTGTTGGAGTTGCTCTAAATGACCAACACAATGAAGATGGAGAAGACTCAAAAGGTTGGACAGCCATGCACATTGTTTATGGGTATCTTGAAGTAAAATGTGTTGAGGTACTTCTTGAAGCTAATGCCCACGCACTTTGTTGCCATGTTGAAAACCTTCTAGATGCATTTCCAGGAGAGCCTAGAAAGATTACTATGTCAAATGAATTGCATGTAGTTTAAGAAGTTTACAACTTTGAAAACTTGAAGGAATCCATATAGATAAAACTCAAAATGGGTGGTTGCCTAGTTACCTTGCTAGTTTGTAATCTTGGGAATCATACTCTTATGAGGGCTATGATACAACTTGATGGAGCTTAGTGAAGTAGCTCAACATGGATTGTTGTCCAATGATTTGAGAGTTTAGGGAGGTGGTAATCGAGAACTCAAAAATTTAGTTGGAGCTACACCTTTACGAAGGTTTGAGGTAATTTTATGGAGTTCTACTTGGTGTACGGTCCATTTTCAACGAAAACCTTTTGAAGAATGGCATATTCACGGTTTAAGATCTTTTTATTTTATGTTTCCAATGAAGTAAGCCTTAAGGAGGGGTATTAGAACAATATCAAATTATTGAAATGTAAGGCTTACAGTTGTAATAAAGTCACCTTGGTAGCAAGTGTTCTCTTTGTATTTTTCAGTTCGATTTTTAATGGGTCATGTAATGTTTATCCATTTGAGGAGATGAAACCCTTTTTAATAATTAATCTTGTTATTCAATATAATATTAAAACATTGTGCTAGTTAGTTTTTGTAATAGAAATTGTTGGTTAGTGGCAAATGATCTTCAAGTTATTGAGGATGTTTAACAAGATGCCATGGGAGACTTCGTATCATTAGTAGTGATGTGGATCTATTAGCTGGAGATATTAATCATGGTGCCATGAGGAGCATGTCGATTTTGTAGTGTGTAGTGAAGTATTGTTCATGATTTAGTGGATTTATTTGTTCGAGATTAATAAGAAAGGATGAATAGAATGCTAATGGAAAGGGCTAGGCATATGCTCAAAGTTTTTATTTTATCAATACATTTACTACATGAATACTTGTTGATAAAATCATAAAAGAGGTTTGCGTAAGCAAGAAGCCCTTGCTTTGGCATCTTAAAGTTTTTGGTTGTGATGCATACTTGGAGGAGAAGAGGTCTAAGCTGGACTTAAAATCAAAGCAATGCATCTCTATTGACTTTAGCGAAGTTACCGGTTCGAGTTCGGTTCCAAGTTCGGGTACGAAGAACCGGTTCGCAAGTTCGACAAAATTTACGAAGAACATGTAAATTTTTTAAAATTATATATATATATATATATATATATATATATATATTTATGAAGCCTAGAAGCATGAGTTAAAATTAGAATGTCACATAGTATCATAAAAACAACATTTAAACAACAAAAACGCCATAAACTTATAATCATAGCATCATGAACCGTGAATTATACCAAAATATAATCATAGCTCCATGAAAATGAATTATAGCTAAGTTAAAAAGTAATCTTAGAGTAAATAACATGTGCATAAATTCTAAAAGGACACAAACCCACTAATTTCGACAAGCTGGTCACATAAGATAAAATTCGTATATGGAAAGACAGCTAAACTGGAAGTCAACAAATCATAAATGAGCCAGCAATCAACAAATTATGAATGATGGAAAAGCATAGGGGTGCATATCTCTTGTAAAATGGGTTTTTCCACTAAGTTTGCATAATGTGGCATCCTTCTATCTCTCTTCATTGTCTCTTTATGGATTTGTATTATTTTATAATCCTATATCCTTTTTGGCATAAGATTCTTTGCTATTTGTAGACGATAGCAGAATTGTGCATATCACATTAGGAGCGATAGATGGCAGAGCATATGTGGAAGAAGTAGCACAAGACAATGAAAGAAGGATGTAAGAAATCTCTACTCAATTTCTAAACTTCTAGATGTAGAAGAAGAGAATTGGAATAGTGAAGGAGAACTTGAATTGGATAGGTACAAAATTTTCATATGTATAGAATGCGAGAGGAATATTTGTAAAGAAAAATTATAAAACTTCAAATCATGTATTATAAGCGAATGTTTAGTAAAATCATGGGATTTATAGTCAAAATAACCTACTTGCACACTACAAATGAGAATGAAAAGCAAAAATTAGCCTTTCATAACCACCTTTTAGGGTTCTAGATGTCAAAAAAATATAGATTTTTGCAAAATTTGTCACTTAAGTGATGTCCACGGCCCGAAGTTCGGTGCAGTTCGCCTGGGGTTCATTTTTTTTGGACCTGGTCCACCTGGGTTCGTTCATTTGTGCCAAAAGTTCGAATTGGGCCCAGATTTTTGAGCCCTGCCCGGACCCATAGGCGAACCGGACCCGAACCACGGATCAGTTCGTACCCGGGCTGGTCCGGAGGGGTCCAGGGGCGAACCCGGTAACTAAGGACTTTAGTGATTATATGTGAAGATAGACGCTTTGAAATCTTGAGATAGGGAAGATAGTGTGCAGTGATAGTGTATTCTTTGAAGAGATTAAGTCTTCTCCTATTGAAAAACCTAGAGACAAAAAGGAAAAGATTGTGCAATTTGAGCGAAAGAATCAGAAACTTGCATCTTATCTTAGACTTGAGCATGAACTAGAGGGTGATGATGGACCAATTGTGGAAAGTGGTTTTGTCAAGAAAGTGGAGGATTTTGTCATTCTACTCTTAAGCAGGTCAACTTGGTAGAAAAGAGAACTTAAGAGGTATATCCCACTTTATTTTTGTTGTATTTTTGCATTGTTTATTAGTAATGATGAGCCAGAACTTTGAACGAAACATTAGAATCTAAGGAGAGCAAGTCTTGGAAAGGGACCATGAATGAGGAGATGGCTGCCCTTGAGAGGAGTGGAACTTACAAGTTGGTTCAGTTGCCTAAGGGAAGGATCTTTATTGGTTGTAAATGGGTGTTCAAGAATTTTAGTTTTGAGGGCAAGGTTATAAAATGCAAGACACAATCAATGGTGAACTTTTAAGGGGAAGGTTGTGAAATAGAAGGCACAATCAGCGGCTAAGGGTTATTCCTATACATTTTGTTAGTTGGATGAGCAAGAGAAAGGTTGCTAGTATTTTAAATATAGAAGCTGAGTGAATGACAACTATTCACACTAAGAGACTTTAGAGATTGTGTTTAGATGTTGCTTAGGACAAGATATAATCTAGATTGATTATGATGGTTAAAGTGTTTTTTTTAGCCACAACACTACACAAAGCACATTAAAGTGAAATATCATTTTGTTTGTGACACAGTGGAGGATAAAAGGGTGATCATTGAGAGGAGGTGAACACTTTTTTGTATATTTCTAATCGTTTACAAATGTTATGCTCATACAGCATCAACATGAGACCAAAAGAAGCTCCTGCAAGAGCTCCTTTCGAGCAAGCACATTAGAAACTACCTTCACACTAGAAGCCATCTATGAAATGGCCAAGAGTCACAACTCAAAATTCAACATTAGATGTCCTTTTGGGATTTGAACTTGGGTCTCGACAATGAGAACTCAGTGTTTTAAGTTTTTAGCCAAGCTTAACCCACTAAACAATCTGTGCACTTTGGATAATGTTGCAGATTTTTATGAAGCCATAAGCATAAGTTCTTTTGGTGTGGTATTGCAATGGGGATGTCTTTTCTGACATCATTGGACTTAACATGTTGCCCCATTTATTTTTTCGGTGCTTATAGGTGTGAGTGATGGATTTCTACAATTTGCCATTATTTTTTTGGGTTAAATTCAGAAAGGTTTTGGTCTGATTTGTTGCTGTAAACTGTCCAAGGGTATTTTTGACTTTTGAAGCATACGATTTCTTTATAGTGGTTTCTAATATTAATATTAAATTCTTCTTTTTTATTTTCTATCTTAAGTTTGTAGTTTAAGAATAGGAAGACTGAAAAAACCTTTGATTTTTTAAAGTATTATAGAAAAATAATATTTTATTTCATTTTAATTTCAAATGGATTAACATCTCTTCTCAACACAGGGTGGGCATTTGCTGATTCACTATTACACAGATTGGCACCTCTGTGGGTTGGAGCCAAGGGACTAGAGTTTACCTGGGATTACCTTCTTCAGGGACTGGAGGCAAATGCAAATTTGGTACCCTTTTCTCCATTTCTGTTTTCTTTCTCATTGCTGAAAATGCAATCACTAGAAATATTTTTAAATTAATTATTGTGTAACATTTCCCTCAAGTTAGATAGTTTCTTGATGTATATATTTGATTATTTCCTTAAATTATCTTCCATTTTTTGTATATGGTGCTACATGTGTGCTGACATATTTGTTGTACTTGGCTGCAGATTCTGACTGTGTCACTTGCAGCTTTAGGATCATTAATGTGGCTTCGCAAAAATAAACCCAAGACATTAGTTCCCATCATATATGCAAGTGCTGGTGTTCTGGCAACTATGCCTTCTATTATAAGGTTTGTTATTTTGAATTTGATTGTCATTAACTTCAGTAGATCTATTAGTGAGTGTGGATATGATTGGAAAATTTGTCTTTAGTCAGTAGTTTCTAAGCTATCTTAATTTAGAAACATGAATGAAATTGGGAGCAACCTTTGCCTGAAACATTTCATTAACCATAATAACTAGTAATTTACATAGTTGTTATGATAAACACAGAACTTATAACTTTCAAGTTTTAGTTTTGAATTAGACCCACATTGATATTTGTCATTTGATCATCAATACTGTTGGCAGACTATTTTTATTTAGAATTTAAAATAAACAAAATATAAAACCTGGCAAATCTAATATAAGGTTTGATTTGATATTTTTTCAACACTTAACCATTAACTCTTCTAGTATGAATAACTCTTCAACAGAAAACATGCATCCAGTTGCTATACAAAGTTCTTGTTTTTATTTGTCTGCAAGTGATTTTCCTGGTTCGAAAACAAACAAATAATAATGAGAGAAATACACAAGGAAGCTGCAACTTTAAAAAACAGAGTTTGAGAGTTCATGTTTTTTTTCTGTAGCCATCTAGAAACGTTTTTGCCATCCTCAAACCAAACTAACCTGCATAATATTCAGTTCAAATCCCAATTTCTCAAGTCAGATTACAACCTGCAATGATAGTTATTCCGAAAATTCAGTCCATTTTGCATATCAGAAACTACCTTGTTGCAGCTATACAGAAATAGGAATCAAATTTCAGCCAATGATGGTAGAGTACAATTTTATCATTGCTTCAAGAGAAAAATAGGAGATGCTACCATTGTTGTTAAAATAGCTATTATTAACAATGATTTGTAAATCCTTATCCATTGAGGGGTTTAACATTAGATATCATTTACATGTAGTTTCTAGGGGTAAAATACACTACAGTGATGACTTAATTGTGTTCTGCTTGGTGGTTTGTGACATAGATTTTGTGAAGTTGGAGGAATTGACTATAAATTTATTTGCCATAAATTTGGGCTTATACGAACTTGGTTGCTGAAGTGGTTTGTTGTAAATATTCAACAGTGATGATTTAATTATGTTCCGCTTGGTGGTTTGTATTTGTAACATAGACTTAGTGAAGTTGGAGAAATTTACTTTAAATTTAATTGCTATAAATTTGGGCTTATACAAACTTGGTTGCTCAAGTGGTTTGTTATAAATGTTCAACAATTTAATTGTGTTCTGCTTGGTGGTTTGTAACATAGACTTTGTTAAGTTGGAGGAATTAACAGCAATTTAAATAGCTATCAATTTGGGCTTGTGCAAACATACTTGGTGAAATATCTATACAGAATAATTAGACAGCTACATCCTCTTCACCATACTTACAAAATCAAATTACTGTAGATAAATACTTCTTCATAAAATCAGGCTATATTTATTGAAATAGTGCTGAAATATTCACAGTACTTTGGAGATCAAGATTTCAGATCATTTAAGGAGGCATTATGTGTTATAAAACTTTATAGTTCGATATTAACCAATGGATACAAAGTCTCCTTAAATAGAAAATTACAAGACTGTTGTGATATTTTTGTTAGGATTCAACTGTGTAGTTTTATAGTCAAACTTATTGATCCATGTTTCATGAGTAAGTGGTTCACAAGAACCCATCTCTTGTGAGAATGAATGGAACACTTAGTACTCATTGCATTTAGGTGATGCTCATAGAATTGAAGCACCAAGACTTCCTAGGAGATCATCCATCCCAATACTACTCTAGTTTGAGCACGCTTAACTATGGAGTTTCCTCCATGGTATGAATACTTGCTGAAGGTTTTGCAAATGTGGTTGCAAGCAAAGTGGCCTTAACCATGGAGGAAACTCTTAGTTAAGCGTGCTTGAGCTAGAGTACTATTGGGATGGGTGAACTCTCGGGAAGTCCCGGTGTTTCACCTCTGTGAGCATCACCTAGATGCAATGAGTGCTAAGTGTTCCATTCATTCTCATGAGAGATGGGTTCTTGTGAATCACAACTCATGAAACATGGGTCAATGAGTTTGACTCAAAAACTACACAGTTGAATCCTAATAGCAATATCACAATTTGACTTGTTGTCGAAAATATCTCTTACTGATCACAAGACTATGTTTCTAAACGAAACAATTGTTAACTGAATAGAAAAATAGAAAATAACTAATAAAACCTATGTTATCCCGGGTTACCGGGACGGGGGTACAGGGAAACAGGTTTCCAGATGGATTTTTTTCCTGGAGTAGGGGACAACAGTGGGGATGCTATATAAAAAATAGGGAAAATTAAAAATATATAGGGAAATTTTAAATATTCATACGAAAACATGGATAAATCATGTTTATATACATCATAGAACCTTAACATATAATGTTTTTGTTAAATAATATAAATTGAGAGTTCACATGAGAGTGGAAGTCAAACAAATTATCAAAATTCAAACATTAATTGTATGGGACAGCCAAGGGATGGGTTTCCGAAAGTTTCCAAGTTTTTGGGATGTCCTCGTTTCCAGAACGGGTCAAATTATTTTGGAAACGCATCCCTGGATAATACTAAATAAACTAAATTCACTAAAGATGACCACTAGAAACATTACATTATTATCTTAATACCCTCCCTTAATGTTCATTGTACTAACTACCCTACAAAAGACAATCTGTGGGTCTTTTGGTCATGGAAAAACTCTGAGACCAGCAACACCAATGACAATTTCTTTTAGAAAAAATCAGAAAACCCAGAAAGGATTTTTGAAGATAAAATTTAAAAATCCCAAACACGATTTTTGAGGAGAAAATCGATCAAAACCAGACATGATTTTTAAGGAGAAAAATCGATCAATATCCAAGACAAAATTTGAGACTTGAATCAGAATAGAAAACTTCCTTTTTGAGAAAAAAGGGAAAAAATTGCACAAAACCCACAATAATTTTTAATGGGCAGAAGCTAAGTTACCGATTCGGGTGCGGATGCGGATGTGGGTACAAGAATCAGATGCGCTGATGGGTGAAATTTTTTTTGGGGGGTTTTGGATGCGTTTATATATATATATATATATATATATTCTCAAATAAGCCATATATTCAAATTGATAGTAATTTATATAAATGATCGACTAGCTATAGTTTGGATAGCTTTCCTACTTCTCAATGGACTTCAGAGTTAGGCCAACTGTGGGTGGGTTGGAAGGTATGTTGGTCTTGCGTCTGGATCTGCTTATGCTACGTGCTTTGAATCTTGACCTGGTGCTGCTATTGGTGGTGCTATCTCTGCCATTGGGGTTTTAACGCTCACCCTTCCAAATCTGCCTGGAAGCTCCCGATCTGGAATTGACTGAGCGCGGTATTAAAATTAGAAATATATATGTAATTGGACGGTGGTCAATACATGTCTGAAATAACACCAATAGTTTCACATGGTGGTCAATACACGTCAATATTGTCAAATATAAACATGTGCGACATATATTGACCGCCGAACAGAAAGACCATTGAACAGATATTAATTTATAAAGACTGTCAAACAGAGATTAATTTCCATCATTAAGCATCCGCTCCTGAGTGCCTCCACCTCTGCATCAGGAAGCATCTGCTTCCGCATCCCACCTCTAGGCAAGCGCATCGGTATCTTAGGACAAAAGTTATAAAACCCTCCTAGAATTTTTTAAGGAAAAAATTATGAAAACCTACTATATATTTTTGAGGACAAGATTATTAAAACCCAATAGAATATTTTAAGGAGAAAAAATTATTAGAAACCTACCCACTAATTTTGAAAAAAATTAGAAAAAACCAAGCACTAATTTTTTTTAAGACAAAAAATTAGAAAACCCAAAATAATTTTTCAAGGGACAATTATAAACGAACAAATACTTTTTCAAGCAAAATTATAAAAACCCACCAAATAATTTTTTTATCGGAAAATACTTAAAAAATCCCTTTCAGCCCAAACTGCATCCACTAATGCTAGCCGCCGAAAATCTGAGAACCTTTGCATCATCCTCCCATTGGCAAACTCTGTAGGAAAGAAAACTAAAGAATGAGGGCACAAAAACCTTATACAAACAGAAAAACATAGTTGCAAACAAACACGCAAATATCGCTACAATTTGCGGAAACACATCTACAAAAAAGCCCTCGATTTTTTGGAGAAAGGAAGGCCCTCCCAAGATCCTAAGCCCTCTCGTGAGGGAGTCAGACCCAGGCTAGCTCCTGCTCTGATACCATGTTATAAAACTTGATAGTTTGATATTGAACAAGACAATGTTTCTAAACGAAATAATCCTTAACTGAATACAAAATAGAAACTAACTAATAAAACTAAACTCACTAAAGATGACAATTAGAAACATTACTTTATTATCTTAATATTATGATCATGTTTTATAATGTGAAGAACTTCGAATTGTGGCCACAATTTGCTGTAAATCCAGAGAAGCAGATTTATATCTTCAAAAGTTGTAATTTGACATGTTTCACTCATTTATATTACGGTATACTGTTTGTTCTGAAAATTATCTGATAAACATTCAGATACAGTTGGACTGTTGATAGCATAAAATTGCAGTGTTGTTGCAGGATCAAAAGCAGCGTAAGAGAGTTATATAAAGTTTATATTTATGCATTTTTGGATTCCTCTCCAAGGGTTATGCAATCTAAAAAAAGACATCTCATTTTGAGTCGTTATCCAGTTATTGACCTCTGTAAGTTGTAGGAGCAGTTGTTAGTGAGGAATTTGTTAAACTTTTCTTACTAGTTCAACCGAGGTCAAATCTGTCACGGATAGAACAGGTTGTAGCTGACAGGTTTGCTTCTTGTCAAATTTGTCCCATATAGGAAAAATAAGTAGTGGAAGAGTTGTCCAATAAGTTTAGCGGTTCTTGCTGTATCTTCACAGGGGTGACATTACTGTGCTTCTTGGTCCCTTCATGTAACCTTCTGGTCATATTGGCTGGCATGGACGAAGAGGGCACTTATGGAATGTTAGATAAAAATATTGGCTGGCATGGATGAAGGGGGCACTTGCAGAATGTTAGATAAAAATGGAATCCATGAAGGAGAAACTTACTTCAATTGCTAGATAAAAATGCTTGTTTACCTATGCTCTGGTGCACAAGGTCACTATCTGAGGAAGTCTTGGTAGTAATATTCACAATCTTGGTGCAAATGAAATGAGGGTGCATATTGAATGTTTATTCCTACAAATGGAATCTGTGAAAGAGAAACTTGCTTTTGCTTTTCACATAAAAATGCTTGTCTACTTATGCTGTGGAGCACAGGTTATGTCTCAGAAAATCTTGCCACCAGTATTCACAATATTGTTAGAGATGACATGAACACACATGGAATGTTTATTCGTTCAGATGGAATCCAAGATTGAGAACTTTACTTTGATTGTCTCTTTAATATGATTTTTGACTTGTGTTCTAGATACTTTACCCTTAGGGGATGATCAATATTTGCATCCTGTTGTTGAACTTCCTGCTACTTTCCCACAAGAGTGCAGAGGCCACTGTGATGATGTGGAGGTTAAAATAAGATAGAGAGTATACAAATGTAGGCTATATAGTGTCGGATTAATCATTTCAACCATGCCCAATAAGATCCTCTGACAAGACTCTCTGCAATATATTAAATTGCTGAGAATATTTCACATATGTTGTTTTTCTATTTTGTGTGATTTCACCTACAAAGATTGGATTAGTATTAGGTTTTCTGTTAATGCTGTATAGAAGATAATCTAGATACCCAGTTTCCTTAGCCAAAAGAGAGGATATGGGTAGTCAGTCAGGTTATTGAGTACTACCATGGATTGTCATAGATTATTTATAATATTATATAGTTTTGTTAATAGGGATGGTCGGTCAGGTTATTGAGTATTTTGTGATTTGTCATTTCTTCATCGTGTATCACACTTCAGTTCTGTGCATGACAGTTTCAATTTGGTTATCTGTTACCAATTTATTTAGCTTTGGACTTACGGCTACGATATCATAGAATTTATCTTCATCTGGAGTGAAGAAAAAAAATTGAAAATTAACAGAGCAACACTTTGTCATTTGGACAATTGGTCAAAATGTGTTCTTGGATATCAAGGTATAATTTTTTGTGATTCACTCTTCTGGGTATGATAGACTGAAGGGAGGCTACGCTACATTATTGAAGAGTGCATTCTGAAAATTAAGGAAAACTCCATTAATGTGCAAAGGTGATTGAAATATCTAGATTAAAATACTGATTTATGACTTAAGCATGTGATAGGCAGACTCAACCCAAAAGGTAATATTTTGTTATTACTATTATTTATCTAGTATGATGTATAATGTGCATTTGCAGCCAGTTTGATTACTCTGAATAAAATGTGTTAATGTTATTGCAGCTACTTACGAAGGGGACTCGGATGGGACTTCCCAAAGGTTGTTGGATTTGAATTATTTTCATCATTACTGATGGCATTCATCAGTTGGCAACTATTTAGTGCTTGTCAAAAGCCTTCATCATAATACTAAATGGTTATTTTTGGCTTCTGGCAAATCACTCTATATGCTAATGCATTCCATTGTGTCACCATTCACAGCCATACAATGGCAGAGATAGGCCATTCCCTAATTGTTGACTATGTATTCCATTCTTATTCACCAGTGAGTTTTTTAGCGATGTTCCAAAATGTGCTAATAATTAGGCATCATTTCATTACATGGGATGATATTTTTCATTCTGCATTTAGACTTGTGGAACTCGTGAAAGATTATGTGAGCCTTTATTTTGCTGGAATCAAATTGATACGTTGAGTCATTTTGGTATGTTTTGAACGAAAAGTTCTAATGTAACTATGGAGACAAATATTTGATCATTGCCGTTTTCAATTCTTAAATTTAGATGTGCAACTATGGACACATATTTGATCATTGCCATTTTCAATTCTTGAGTTCAGATTATAGAATAATAACATCTCAAAGTAATGGTACAAATGGATAGATATTACTGATTTAGGCAATAAAGGCCTTATGATCTTTTTCTGGAACCCTTTGTGAATGATGAAGAATGTGATATATAACAATTAAGTATGCTTCGTGTCTGATATTGACAATACATTTATAGGATTCACCAGGTGCTACCATAGTGGGACTGCTATAGAACTTTAAAATAGATGTCCCTGGTGGACTTTTGCATCCCATTAAGTGCAACTGCTTCACCATATGTTTTCTATGTAGCATAAGGCAATGTTTCCCCATTCCTATGATAGAATTCAAGTCCACAATAGTCACCAATCAATTCTTTGTAATGATCTTGGCCGGTAGTTTGAAATAAAGAGCTGCGAGATTTGTTATTTCTGGTAGTGCGTTGTTTATTTGTTTTCCATGTGGTGTATGCAACTTAATTGGTGCAATCTTATCAGTGTAAGAAAAGAGATACAATGTGCCAACTTCAAGAGTATTTCTATTGTCAAATAACTTCCATTATACAATCCAGCCATACATTATACCAATCCAGAAAAACAATACTGAAGATATGTTCTGAGTTATTGTTCTAGGAATACCTTGACACGAATCCGGAAATAATGGAGTGAAGAATATTGTGGCTTGCTGCGAATCCAAGGTTGATTGCAGATAGGTGAGTGCTGCGGCTGCTAGCAACTGATGACGCTGAAGCACCCAGCCCGTGCCCAGACGTAACTTTTCCCCAAGCGCTGGAGTACAACTGGTACCACCTACAACACTGCTGCTTGAATGTCTGGAGGTGTCGCCTCTACCCAGCCATGAGTGCCAAGGAAGCTCATGAAATGACCAATCCCCCGCACTACCCCCAAGCCTAGGGGTGTTCGTATTCTCACAGAGGTGCATGCCAAGGAGGTAACACGATATCAGTGTGTATTGCAGGCCGTGTGATGTCCTGCCGTTTTCAAATGGCAAGCTCGGTTTATACAATCATGCTGCTGTACGGACGTCTACTAGTCATGTGCCAAATAACTTCTTCACAATGCACCCAAATCTTTGTATTTCGCCCAGATTTAATGGCCAACATCAAATGTAATGCAAAAATCCAGTACTAGCTTTGATAATCACCACTCCTTGGGCCTTCCTATTGCTGTCACACACAACACTCGGCTCGAACTGAAAATACACATGCATTTGATCCTTTATTTGAAGATGACGCTGAGAATGGGGTTCTCTCTTACCAATACATTAAATTCTGAAATGAAATCTGAATGATTCCACTGTTGTCGAGATGCTGGGGTTGTGTCCAACTCGAATTTTTCCTCAAGGGTTTTTGTCCTCAAGAAAATAATTAGTCACGTGAGTACTAAAAAAAACCAAAAAACTAGTCACGTGAGTAACTTGTTTGTTTCTTTTGGTTTATAAATTTCATGGTGTTGATCCCAAGACATACTTTATGCTTTTATAACCTCGATAAGAGGGAAAGCACAAAAAACTAAGCAATGTGGGATAAAGTGCGCTCACATAAAGTCACTTAAGTTACTTTTTAATATAGAGCGACTTAATGTTAACTTTTCAGATCATTGCAAATGTAATTGCACTACCGTAAAGTATGTGTTTTCCAAATGCATCGATCTCTTGTATATATACATGGTAAAGACAAGAAGAGACATGTCCCTTCATGGGACATGTCTATTCATTAATTTAACTATATAATCATTATAAGAATAAATAAAAGATTATATATATATATATATATATATATATATATATATATATATATATATATATATATATATATATATATATTCAATTCTCATAATAACTATATAATCAATTTTATTTATTTGACCGATGCTACATACATCAACACTCCCTTTTAGCTAGGGAAGATAAAATCATATATCACATTTCTTGTGATAAGAAATCTCACATATCTCGTGAAGGCAAATATCACATAACACATGATGATAAGTATCACATAACTCGTGAGATAAGAAAACACCTAATATGTGATACCCAGTTTTACATATCACCTAACATGTGATATGAGGAATCACCTGACATGTGATACCTGATTTTCATATCACCTCAGATCGTGATACAAGGATATAGTAATTAGAGAACATTACATTCCTCTTACATATAACCCTATTATGGTATGTGCACTGACATATCAAAATGTCTACCATAATGAATCAACATTACAAGATCATCACCTTATAACATCAAATACAAGTGTTCATTGTCTAAGAAGTCGTCACCTCTCAAAAATGTACATAGTATGAGTGTCTTATATATTAACCAAAAGTCTTGTCTTGTTATAAGACAACCCCTTCTAGGTCGACCCTCCATGAAACAACCTACTCCTCTACAAATCGGTGCCCTTGTTCATTAACTAATAGTTAATTATCAATTAACTACAATAGTCAAATACAAGACATATAAATATGCTTAGCAAATCGCCGATCTGTTCTAGGGAGATGTATTTATCATGAGGCCATATATAAAAGAAATTACACACATTTTAGATCTGTCTAATCTAAATAAAATCAGAACATTAATATGATCAAGTTCTCAGGATTTAACACTCCCTCTTAACTTGATAATATAAATGAGAGAAACATATCTAGCAACATCGTTACGATGACTAAGCATAGATTTGTACTTTATATATGTCTGATTCTTCCAAGCATGTAGTATCATGGTACACATGATACTTTGTCATATTACTAAACCCGTAATATGAATTATCACTAATACTTGTGATAACAGTATTACATGTGATGCAATACTCAGAATAAAATCCGGAGAATGATTAAATTCTTCCTTTATTCAAATTGTGACTCACAGGCACTGACAAGCCTATATCACAATATGATCTTGAATTAAGATCTGCCACTACACAAGATAAAATCCGGAGAATGATTAAATTCTTCCTTTATCTAAATTGTGACTCATAGGCACTGACAAACCTATATCACACTATGATCTTTAATTAATCCAGATCTGCCAATAGTTCCCTACTGTTTCAGAACATTATCTCAGAGATCTTCATCTCATATAATGTCTATTCATTATCATAGAGATCGTCACCTCAAGTCCTTTTCTGAAGTGATCTATCTTCACTCGAGAGAGGTTTGGTAAGAATATCAGCTGTTTGATCTGCAGTACAAATGTATCTTAACTTGACAGTATTCTTGTCTACCTTATCTCTTACATAATTGTAAGGAATTTCAATATGTTTGGATATGTCATGATCAACTTTCACCTTGGGAAGTGCTTTGGTAAGAATGTCTGCAGTTTGATCTCTTGTACTAATATATTCTAACTGAATCACTTTCCTTTCTACTATGTCTCCTACATAGTGATAAGGAACAACAATAATAGATCATTGATGCTGAAACTCCATCCTATGAATCACAGTCCTCTAGCTGTTGATCACTAAGGAACCCATCTTGACATGGTTAGCTTCCTCTGAATCAAGATTCTCGGATGTCCACAAATGCAGAACCTTTAGTTGCTCCCTCTGAAGCTCAATATCGTGCATCAACCTCCTGACCTCCTTTTCCAAGGTTGTCTATAATAGATTGTCAGACTCCCTCTGAATCTGATATCAACTCTCAACTCAGTTCCATAACTGCAGGCATTAAGTTCTTTCTCTTGAATGCAATCTTGTATGCTTCTAGATTTGTCCTCAATGCATCTCTGGCAAATTTCTTCCACCAACTTGAATTATTATTATGATCCTCCCGAAGCTAAATTCAACACTCCCTCTTAGCTAGGGAGGAATCCTTCTTGATAACTTTGGTTTGTCCTCCTGACGCTAAAATCAACACTCTCTCTTGGCTAAGGAGAGTCTTCTTGGATATTTGAGTTATAGAATAATGCCCACCATGGCTACTCTAATATTATCACAAGTTGACAACTCAAACGAAGAATTGAAAATTTGTGAGCTTCGTAGTTTAAGACAAGTTTTCTATCATCCTCAAAAGAAGAAAGAAAATCAATCCAAAAATTAATTCTCTTTTGCATCAATTTGTGTCCGTAAGGAACCACTTTGGTGGACCCAATTTTTGCTCAATTTACATATACAAATCGTATCTCTCAAATTTAATGCAATCTTCCTTTATGTACTTTTATTCTTTAATTTTGCAAATACCCTTCTTACAAATCTGCTAGACTCCTTTACTCAAATCTGCATAAGATATTATCTTGAGGCACTTACACACTTCTCATTCATCTTCTTATTACTTCAACATCTCTCTTTACCAAGAGAAGCAAAACTTTCACAAATGAGCTATCATCTATGTTTCTTCTCTGCTATAGTAGATCTGAATATATCTTCTATAACTTGCATACTTTTTTTCAATTCTCATTTTAATCTTTGCATTTGTATTCTTGGCAACAATATCTAACTTCTCCTGTCGATATTATTGGCAACCCAGATATTAATTCTTTATCTCAATGCATCGCTGACAGAGACGACACCAATCATCAATTTGTTATTTGATCAATGGATCAATATGAATCCTAATCTTTGGTGATTGTCAAATTGACCCGGTGACTTATCGCGATATTTTAATCTATGGAATCTATAACTTTAGAAAGACCAAAAGAGCCTTTCATGTTAACATCATTCAAGCCATAGGCTGTCCCACCCTCAACTATATTTCTACAGGAGGAGGGGCAAGGTATTCAGTATTATTGTGTACTAGTTGGAAAAGCGTTATCTTCCATTGAGTGTGAATTTTCCGCTCTGATCTATGCCAATTTCCCATAATTTCACTGCAGCAAATGGAGGGTGGATCATGGTGGAAAAAGTTAGATTTTGGTGATGGTTTGCTCTACTCCTTAATCTCCTTCATTCTAGAAGCAGGCAAAAAGGTGGATGCCATCTGTAGGTAGTAACGGCTTCTACATTGATTGCCACCACTCTTCCTTCTCTTTTTTTCTCTCTCTCAGATACATAGCCCGGGCCGTGGCTAGATCTAGGTCACTGCTTGGTATTGAATCCAGAGGAAAGCAAAAGAAATGAAATATGGTGTATAGACTCTTCTCTGAAATGCATCCTCTGTTTTTCTCCCAGCAATCTTTGTGAGCGTCCTCATGGGAAAGTTGTGGGGATTTTTATTAACTGTCAGTGCCATTATTTTCTATGCAACATTCCTTGATGTGATGATTGGGGCACCATACCTCATTTATTATGTGACCATACTCTACAAACAACTACCCTCTCCTTTTTAATGCGTGTTGTCTCTCCTTCAACTTTCTAAAGTTCTTTGAATATTTCTCTTCTATTTTTCTTTTTCACATTTGTAGTTTGGTTCTGATATCATGTTAAGTTTTCAGATCACTGCAAATGTAATTGCACTACCGTAAAGTATGTGTTTTCCAAATGCACTGATCTCTTGTATATATACATGGTAAAGACAAGAAGAGACATGTCCCTTCATGGGACATGTCTATTCATTAATCTAATTTATTAATTTAACTATATAATCATTATAAGAATAAATAAAAGATTAACTATATATAATAATTCAATTCTCATAATAAATCAGTTTTATTTATCTGACCGATGCTACATACATCAACACTTAAGACATAAAGTAACTTTTATAATCTCACTTTATAAAATAAAGTGACTTAACTATAGAAAATGGATCCCAAATAATAAATATTTGTCCACTGAAGCTTGTGACTGGCTGACATCCTCTGAAAGAAGCCATTAGTCTATCCGGATGGGGAGATAGACTAATCGAGTGCCATAAAGGCCTAACACAGAGAAGGGGACATTACAATCCTCCCTTCCCTGGATTGCTTGTCCTCAAGCAATCTCAACGCAGGATGTTGTAGAATAGACTCACACTCCCATGTGGCGTCCTCAATAGGTAAGTCCTTCCAGTGAATCAAATACTCTCTGATAGCTCTGTTCCACAGTTTCCTCTCTTTGACCTCAATCACCTCAGCTGGAACAAAAACCAATTTACCTTCCTCATCAAGCATGGGTAATCTAACTGAAGGGACTATTTGTTGCCCAATTGCCTTCTTGAGGCAAGACATGTGAAATACATTATGAATCCTACTGTCTGCCGATAGCTTAAACTCGTAAGCCACCTCACCAACCCTCTTGGAAATGTGATAGGGACCATAAAATCGAGGCTTGAGCTTTTTTGACCCACTCTTTTTCACCGAACTCTTTCTGTATGGCTGAAGACGAAGGTAAACCATATCCTTTGACTCAAAGCTCTGCTCTGTTTGATGTTGATCAACATACATCTTTTGCTGATTCTGTGCCCTCTGAATGTTGTCCCTGAGAGACCTAAGAATATCTTGATGATCCTGTAGCCAATCTCTCACAATCGGTGCCCTGCTGTCCTGTAGAGCCAAGTCTATAAATGATAGTGGCTCGCTGCCATAGAGAGCCTGAAACGGTGACATGCCAATGGTCATGTGATAGGTGGAGTCATAGCAAAACTCCCCCAAATACAACCATTTAACCCATGCCCTCTACTGCCCCTCTAAATAATTATGGAGATAACCTTCCACCCATTTGTTCACAATCTTCATTTGGCCATCTGTCTGTGGGTGGTAATTGGTACTGGTAGTCAACTCGGTGCCTGCCAATCTGAACAACTCATGCCAAAAGGTCCTGAGGAACTTACTGTCTCTGTAGCTCACAATGGTCTTGGGGATACCTTGCAACCTAAAAATCTCTCAGAAGAATAATTTAGCTACTTGCGAAGCTGACCAATCTGTTGCGATAGCGAAGAAATGAGTGAACTTAGTAAGTCTATCCACCACCAACTATGCTATCCTTTCCCTGCACTCTCGACAAACCAGTGATAAAATCCATCGAAATACCCTCCCACCTCTAAGCTGGGATGGGAAGGGGCTGCAATAAACCGGTTCGATACTCGTGCTTAGACTTGTTCTGCTGACAAGTTTGGTACTCTCTGACATGCTGAAGGACATTATCCTTAAGGCCCTTCCATGAGAACCTCTATTTGACCTACCTATAAGTTTTGAAAAACCCAAGATGTCCTATTGTGGGCACATCATGAACAACCTTCATTACCTTAGCCTTAAGCTTAGAACCTGGCACTAGGTAGGTCCTATCCTTATAGAAGATAATATCATCGACTGCCTTGTACCTGTTATCTGGAAGCTGACCATCCAAAATTTGACAAGCTTGAGTATTTTTAGAATACTCAACCAACAAATGAGATTTCCAATCCGTGGAGATCTCTGATAAAGCACAACAAGACGCTACTGGGGGCCTCCTGGAAAGTGCATCAACCACAATGTTATTTTTACCTTTGACATACTCAATGTCAAAATTGTATGTCTGAATTTTATTGACCCACTTTTGTTGTCTTTTGTTCAACTCTTTTTGTTCCAAGAAGTAGCACAAACTATTGTGATCTGTTTTAATTGTAAACTTTCCACCCACTAGATACTGCTTGAATTTGGCTAGGGCATGCACAATGGAAAGCATCTCCTTGTCATAAGTAGAATACAATCTCTCATTGTCCTTAAGCTTCATGCTCTTGACTGCTATGGGATGTCTGTCCTGCATCAATACTGCACCAATCTCATTCCTTGAAGCATTGCACTCTAGAACAAATGGACAAGAGAAGTTCATAAGTGCTAGAATCGGGCAAGTACTCATGACTGTCTTAAGTCTATCAAAGACTACCTCTACCTCATCTGTCCACCTGAGAGTCCCTTTTCGAGTAAGATTAGTGAGGGGAGCCGCTGTCTGAGAGAATCCCTTTACGAACCTCCTGTAATAAGAACATAATCCAAGGAAACTTCTCAAATCTGACACATTTCTCGGTGGTGGCCACTCTCGAATTGCCTGCATTTTCTCTTGGTGAACCTTAACTCCATCGACCCCTATCATATATCCCAGGTAGAGAATCTCAGTCAATCCAAACTCACACTTGGATTCTTTCGCAAACAGAGACTAACTCTCCATGATGCTAATAATCTCATCCAAGTGTCGTAAGTGTTCTTCCCATGTCTTGCTGAAGACCAAAATGTCATCAAAGAATACCAAGACACTTTTGCGCAACTCCTTTTTGAATATGTGATTCATGCAACACTGAAAATTAGCAGGTGTATTAGTGAGCCCAAATTACATCACTAAAAACTCATAGTGCCCACAGTGACATCTGAACCTTGTCTTATGAACATCCTCCTCACGGACACGTATCTGATGGTACCCTGATCGAAGATCTATCTTCAAAAAATATACTGTGCCATGTAGCTCATCTAATAGCTCATCAATTCGGGGAATGGGATACTTGTTCTTAATGGTCCTCTTATTAGGTGCATGGTAATCAATACACATGCGAAGAGTACCATCCTTCTTCTTCACCAAAACTTCTGAAGAAGCAAAGGGGCTGGAACTGGGCCTGATGTGTCCCATATCTAGAAGCTCTTTACTCGTCTTCTCAATTTCTTCCTTATAGTGTCTGGGGTGACGATAAGGGGTAATGATCACGGGCTTGGCGCCCTCCTCCAACTCAATGATGTACTCAAAGCCCCTGTCTGGAGGTATACCTGGAGGGATGTCCTCAAAAACTTGTTTGTGCTTATCAAGCACGTTCTAGATATCAATGTGAACCTATTGCCTTGAATCTAGTGTGGGTTTAGAGGATATGAAAGACTGGGCTGCCCACTCTATACCGCTATGCCTCATGATGGCCTCCATTCTGTGAGCTGAAACCAACCGGGACCTGCCATCTGGCATGGCCTTAAACACAATCAGCTGATCACCCTACACAAACTCCAGCTGTTTCAACTTATGATCAATGGTGTATCTTTGTAAGGTCTGTAACCACTGCATACCCAAAATGGCATCAAGACTATCCAAGTCAATGACGTAAAAATCAACCTCTAGAAGATAATCCCCAAAGTGAATTGGGAGTCTGTAAATCTTCCCTGTACAGCTCAACAAATCTCCCCCAGCCACCTTAACCTCAAACTCAGAAATGTTGTCTATTTGAAATCCTCTCTTGGAAACCATACATGTGCTGATAAAGTTATGAGTAGCACTTGTGTCTAGGAGGCAAATGATTCGCTATCCTCTAACCACTCCCTATAAATGGAAGGGGTGACATGTGAGAATACCTGAAAGAGATGCTAAAGTAATAGGAGGCTGCTCACGGGGGGCTTCCCTCTTCTTCCCTTCTGCTGATCACTCTTCCTAAGCCTCCTCATCATTGTCCCCAACATCACTGCGCTCTTACTGTTCGCATTCACCATCGAAAACCACCTCAATTTAATGTATCTTGCCTTTTCCAAGGCACGTGTGGTTTGGAGTCCAAGGCTCTCTACATGTGAAGCATAATTTCTTTCTTCTCAATTCATAAATCCAATCTAGGGGGTACACTCTTATTTTGATTTTTGTTCTTTTTAAATCAAGATGATCCCTTAAAAGTTTTTTTTAGGTGGTTTCAATATGGAAGAGGGTGAATCCAAATCATGTGCTAATTTAATAACGTCATCCAAAGTGCTCGGCTTGAGGACTCTAACCAATCCTCTGAATCTATCCTGTAGACCTTCAATAAACAACATCACTTTCCTCTTCTCAGACATATCAGGAACCATGATGAAAATTTTATGAAACTCATTAATATAGTGGTCCAAAGACCTACTTTGTCTCAGCTAGGCTAACTCCCTGTAGTAAATCCCAATGTCCTTGTCAAAATGGGTAATCAATTTCATGCTGAAAGTCTCATAAGAAGTAATCAGTCCATGATCATGGGTGACAAGACCATGATGCCACCAGTCATATGTTGCTCCCTCTAAATGCATGGTCGCAAACCTAATAGCCTTCATTTCTAACATGGGTTTGAGGGTTAGGAAGGTGTCTAGCTTGTGAATCCAAGCTCCCACATATGCCTTATCACTGCCATCAAATGTAGGAAGAGTTAATTTGTTCATCGCATGCTTTAAATCTCTATTCTGACCCCTGGGTCTCCTATCCTGTTGAGCCCTGCCAAATTCTCTCTTCTGAGCCATATACTGGACAAAGATTAAATCAGCTTTGACGTGATCAGGTAGCATATCCCACTCATCATACATGGTCAACACATTATTTGGAAGAATGGCTAATGTCTCAGGTTGTGCTACCTCTTCCTCTGCATTATTTTTTGCGAAGGTAAGCATAAGAAGCCTATTTGAAGTATGAGTGGGCACTCTCGCTGCTCTAGGTGATCCTGCTATACTGCCTCCACCACTGTAATGGCTTGGGGGTCTCCTGGGTGCTACTGTCAACTGCTGAATAACCCCTATAAGCTGTTGTAATACATTGGCAATATGATTATGTCCGTTACGTATGGCTCTCAATGTTTCTCTGGCCTCTCTATTTGTATCCTCAGCCATTTATGTACCCCGAGTACCCTACTCAAATACAATCTCCTCATCTGCTTCAGTATGACTATCCTCTATATCAACTTGTATTGAAGATTTCAGTTGTTCCTGTTCAACTTTGTTATGTTTAAAGTTGTACGGTCTGTGTCTGCTATGCATGCCTACTCAACATTGTCACAGTCGCACAACTTGTTAAAACTGAAAATCTAGCCCACTAGGATGGAAAGATCGAAGGCTCTAATACCATTGTAATGATCTTGGTTGGTAGTTTGAAATAAAGAGGTTCGAGATTTGTTAGTTCTAGTAGTGTGTTGTTTATTTGTTTTCCTTGTGGTGTATGTAACTTAATTGATGCAATCTTATCAATGTAAGAAAAGAGATACAATGTGCCAACTTCATGAGTATTTCTATTGTCAAATAACTTCCATTATACAATCCAACCATACATTATACCAATCCAGAAAAACAATACTGAAGATATGTTCTAAGTTATTGTTCTAGGAATACCTTGACACAAATCCAGAAATGATGGGCGTGAAGACTATTGTGGCTTACTGCAAATCCAAGGTTGATTGCAGAGAGGTGAGTGTTGCGGCTACTAGCAACTGATGATGTTGAAGCACCCAGCCCGTGCCCAGACGTAACTTTTCCCCAAGCGTTGGAGTACACCTGATACCACCTACAACACTGCCACTCGAATGTCTAGAGATGTCACCTCTACCCAACTGTGAGTGCCAAGGAAGCTCACGAAATGACCAATCCCCCACACTACCCCCGAGCCTAGGGGTGTTCATATTCGTACAATAGTGCGTGCCAAGGAGGTAACACGATATTAGTGTGTATCGCAGGCCATGTGATGTCCTGCCATTTTCAAATGGTGAGCTTGGTTTATACAATCACACTACTGTACAAACATCTACCAGTCACGTGCCAAATAATTTCTTCACAATGCACCCAATCCTTTGTATTACGCCCAGGTTTAATGGCCAACATCAAATGTAATGCAAAAATCCAATACTAGCTTTGATAATCACCACTCCTTGGGCCTTCCTATTGCCGTCACACACAACACTTGGCTCAAACTAAAAATACACATGCATTTGATCCTTTATCTGAAGATGACGCTGAGAATGGGGTTCTTTCTGACCAATTCATTAGATTTTGAAATGAAATCTGAATGATTCCATCGTTGTCGAGATGCTGGGGTTGCGTCCAACTCAATTTTTTCAAGGGTTTCTGTCAAGAAAATAATAACCAGCCACATGAGTAACTTGTTTATTTCTTTTGGTTTATAAATCTCACGGTGTTGATCCCAAGGCATACTTTATGCTTTTATAACCTCGATAAGAGGGAAAGCATGAAAAACTAAGCAATGTGGGATAAAGTGTGCTCACATAAAGTCACTTAAGTTACTTTTTAATATAAAGCGACTTAAGTCATAAAGTAACTTTTATAATCTCACTTTTGAAAATAAAGTGATTTAACTATAGAAAAGGGATCCCAAATAATAAATATGTGCCTACTGAAGCCTGTGACTAGTTGACATCCTTTGAAAGAAGCCATTAGTCTATCCGAATGGGGATATAGACTAATTGAGTGCCATAAAGGCCTAACATGGAGAAGGGGACATTACATTCTTGTACTACGTTTAGTGGCTAACATGATGTTTCAAAGCATATCATTGCACAAGGCGAATTTATGAAGTAACTTCAACTCAACTAATCCACAATATCATTATATAAACCAAAATGTGCATGGATTGTGTGCTTGCTGAATTTCCTAAAAATTGTCCTTTATTCATTGGTTGAAATCTACAATATTGATCTCTTTGGGGCGAAGTATTAAATTATACTTGTGATCACCACCTTGCTTGAGGAAAATGAACCTTTCTTTATAGCTTGTGAACTTGTTGTTGAGTCAAAATAATGTATGCTTTGTTGCTATCTTCAACAGATGAGTATGAGGTATATTATATAGTGTGTCAAATATGGCATTGATATCAGGAATCAACTACATCTTTTGAGTGAAATTCATTGACACGTGTTTCATAAGTAGTAGTTCAAATTAACCCATCTTCCATAAAAATGAATGATTGACTTAGCACTCATTGCATCTAGGTGATATTCACAGGGTGAAACCTATGATTTTCAGAGAGTTCACTCTTCCTAATGTTGTTTTGAGTTGAGCAAGCTTTAGCAAGGAGCTTCCCCCGAGATCAAACCCACTTAGTTTGTTATCCCATTTACAAAACCTTTAACAAATTTTTTGCTTTATGGACCATTCATTATAGAGCCCTTTTAGCTTGTAAATTATTAAGTAGAAGGTATTTTTTAGTCTTTCAAATTATGATGTTGTCGTCACTATCCAACTACAGTATTCTAAGTCAAGCTCATTAACCCATATTTCATGAATAGTTCACATGAACCCATCTCTCATTGGAAAAAAAGGTCCTCTTAGCACTCATTGTATCTAGGTGATGCTTTAAGAAGTGAAGCATTGAGACTTCCTATGAGGTCATCCATCCTTATACTACTCTAACTCAAGTTTGTTTAACCATGGAGTTTCTCCCAAGATCAAACCCACTTAGCTTGCTACCTCATTTAAAAAATTTCCTACAAATGTTTTGCCTTTTGAACCATTCATCACAGAACCCCTTTAGCTCATTAATTGGTAAGCAAGAGTTATTTTTTTGGAATGTGTCAAATTATGATATTGCTATTTGAAAGGAAGAAAATCTGAAATAATGCTTCTATAAGATAAATCTAGCGTGATAGAATGCAAAATTTTCTTACAAACCATTTAGCTGATACATATTAGATACAAATATGAAGCTCAAATTTTAACAAATTAGCACATAACACAAGATTTACATGGGAAAATACTTGAGAGAAAACCCAATTTCCACAACACAGAGCTCAATTGATTATTAGTAACAAAAATTACAATATAATGTATAGAGTTTATGCTCTTCTAGGTGTAGCTACAAAGAATAGAGATCTTTGGAGTAATTTTGGTAGTGTAATGACATTTCAAAAAATATTTAACCTAGCTCATAAATTCAACTAAGACACCAACATATATATAGAGCTTGACATGAAGAGGTAGGTGTCCATGGTTTCCACAACCAACTTCTACTCTTAGAGGTAAGTGGTCAAAAAGAAACATCTTGCTAATCCCATGGCACGTTGCAAATGAAAAAGTCAAGATCACTAACATTTATCTCATCCATAATGATCATCTTGTGAAATACAATGTTAGTTCAACATAGATTTTTTCATACCGAAGAATAGGTGCCTTCCTTACCTCACACTCGTCAAAAGTGAACACCATAATGATAATTGCTAAATATTTCCTTGTGACTCTTCCTCTAAACTAGTAATTGTTGTAGTCATCATGAACACTTGACACTAGTTTCCTAAAAAATGGGAACTCCAAAAGTGGGCACCAACTTCCCAAAAGATTCCATATTATAGTCTCATCTTCCATGTAGGATGCCACCTCACCAAAGGTCCCACGAGTATGACATAACATTAGGAAGTTTGAAACTTTGAATATAACAATATATATGCAACTATTAATAAATAATTCAACATGCTAGACTCGAAGACTAAAACATGTTAATTCCAACATTCTCCCATTTTAAAAGTATTTCCTCATCTCGGTTATGAATCACAGAGTGTGAGTCAATATGTCAACATTAAAAATAGTTACATAGTTCAATCCAAAAAAAATGCACTTCAAATTTATGGGAAGTGGAAAAACTAATTTCATCTATTCTCCCACTTGTCAAAGACTTCTCCAAAGTAGCTCTCTATCATTTACTTGGGCACCAATGCCCATTGAATTGACACACTGTCTAGATTTTGTTGTGCTCGCTAGCTTTGCTAGTGCATATGCAACATTCAACAAAGTATCAACCTTTTCCATTTTCACCTTTTCATCTTCCACCATATCACAACTAAGTGAAACTAAACTACACATCAATGTGCCTTGTTCTATGATTGAGAAGGATCCAAAAGACCTCAACATTTTTCAATCTCAAAATTAGACAAAAGTGATCTCAAATCAAAGAGCTTGTTGAGAGCTTTCCAGTGCAACTTGAATGGGCTCAGATAGAGTTTGTATGAAAAAGATATGTTCGGTCAAAGTTACCATAACAAAATTGGTTGACTAGGTCAAATGATGATGTCAACATGACAGGTGGCATCCTATAGATGACGTGACAATATTGATGTTGATATGGTAGGTACAGTTGGTAGACGATGTTCCACAATTTATTGACATGGAAAAATCAACCAATGTGGACTGGTAGTATGGTGCTATGTGTCATGATGTAGTCAAATAGAATAGTGCCACATGGACTACTAGTTGTGTGCCAGATGGAACCCTTGACTTGAAGCAGATTTCATTTATTTGTTTAACAAAATGTGGTTTGGTGGTTCAAACCTTGAACCTCCCATTACCATTATTCCCTCTCTACCATTACATCACTTAGGATTCTTGGGATTATAGTTTGCAAATTTTTGCTTTGTTGCTTGACAAAGGTGGTAAACTGATAAAGTTGGAGGTTGTGGAGTTTGAACCCCTGACCACCTACATGCTATTTTCTCTTCTCAGCAACTGTGTTTGCATTTATTTCAAGATTTTCTTTTACTACTTGTTCCCTTTGTTAATAATTTGTGGTGGGCCGAGTACATAGGGGCCCAAGCCCCCTCCAAATGCATAAGTCTAAAACAATAATGTTGAAATCCAAAAACCATAAAATAAGGAGGGCCATTAAATATAGAACTAGAATTTTTAAACAAGATTTTAAAGGGTTTTTAATTAGAACCATGACTTAATTTAGGTGATATGGGCAATATGTTTGTTAACCCCATTATAGCCTGTGAAATTGTAATAAAGGGGGGAGGGGGGTGATTTTTTTAATGAGGGGATATGGGAAGACATTAGGGAATTTTCTTGAGAGGATTTTTTTTTGAAAATATAAACACTTGTATTTTTTATTCCTTAAGCATAATTGGGGGCAAAAGGTGTTGAAGCCGATCACTAGGTGCAAGTAAGGAGTTTGCAAAGGAGCGTTAGGTGTTGAGAAATATTGTGAAAGATATTGTAATGCGGGTCTAGAGCTTGGATGATGTAAACAAGCATGTTAAAGCTTGACATTATTAATAAAGTGGTCTTACATTAAGAAGCGAGCTCAAAGATGTAGCTCATGTTGAGTGAACTCTGTTATCAAGCTTGTGATCTCTCTTATTTTCTATCTCATAATTCTTTTTCATTCCTTTTAGTATTTGATTCCTTTTGAGTTCTAATTATGACATTTAAGTATATAGTGGAAGTCATTAAATTGTGTTAAGAATTAAGTGAAACTTAACTTTGTAATTTCAACGGTCAATGAACATAGCCACACAATTCTATTATGATTGGGAAAAACTATAATTTGGGTTTAGTTTTGCAAGGCTTTTAATTACATATCATTCTAGCATGGAAAGTAGGATTCTTTGCTAAGAAAATCACACTCTAGTAGTCACAACAAATAGAAATATGTTCAACATCAATGCTAATATCATAACACAATCTCTTAAGCCAAATAGCTTGTTTACAAGCATGATTAATTTCCATGTACTATGATTTTGTGATGGACAAAGCAATTATTGCTTGTTTCTTATTCATCCAACTAATAGCACAATCAAACATCGTGGATCTTTTGTGGTCAATGTCACCAACCTAATCAAAATCTACATATCCACATACAAATTGAATGTTGAGGTCCAGTAGGATAACTATGAAAACATAATAAATACTCATATGTAGCCCGCAAATACTTGAATAGTCTTTTAACTGTGCCCTAATGTACTATACTAAGATTAGCCATAAATCAACTAATGACTCCCACTACTTGAGCAATGTATGATCTATAGTATCGACAATAACATACATCAAGTTTCTACCAACACTCACATAAGGAATTCTAGTCATGTCCTCTATCTTAAAAGGAAATTTTAGGAAATCCTCCACAAAAAATTGTCCCCTACAATACTCAAACAACTAGTTTTCTACAAGTTGTCATTCCTAATATCTCCAATCCGGAGTCAACATACTTGTTTTGGCTCATCCAAAGCTTTTTACTAGCTCTATCATGGATGAAATCAATCCCAAGAATACTCCTCATTGCTGTAAGGAAACTTAGGTGCGGAAACAGCTTCCTACGCTAATCCCTATAGGAGAGTATTGTGCAAATTCTTATAAATCCTTACAATTTCAGATTCGTTAACTACTTTAACAAAGATATTGCAACCACATACCATACATACAGAAAAATAGAGAATGACACAATGATATACCCTGGGGAAAACCTTTCGGTAAAAAACCCCAGCACTCCAAAACTTGCACAATGTATTATCTTCAACACAAAGATTACAATACACTTGCAATGCAAGTTCTTTCAGGAAATGAGAGACAAAGCCAACAAGACTTAAATTTCTGTTATATCTCTCCTATAGGAGTAGCATCATATATATAGACTCCTCTGGACCCAAAAAAAGGCACAACCACCAAGACCCATGCATAAAGCCACATGTACATAGTTGTTACATGCAATCCCAAGAATAGGCGTCCATCCCTAGAATAGACTATGACATCTTGTCATAGAATCTGCCAAAAATAACGGTCACAAGAGAAGTGTAAGAGAATCTTTCATACCAACCTATTTTTGGCATATTCTCTTACACACACCAACCACTTCTTCTTGGGTGCCCAAATAGGCCCAAGTCATAAGATGCTCTTACACCTGTCATAGCACATTCCTTAAATAGTTCTTATGTGTCATAAGAATTCGTCATGACCGTTTCAGTCATGATCTCTTTACGCACAAGATGCCGACACATCAAGTGGAGTGACACATCAACATGCCAACTAGACATGTACACTCACACTTAATTACATTATTTGCAAAAAATACATTTACAAAACAAATAATAAGAATAGGAATTATCCAAGGTTGAGACACCTTATTCCTAACATTCTCCCACTTGTCGAACACCTTGTAAGAGCAACAAGAACATAACAGGAACTTTAACTGCTATAGGCCAAAAGGCCCATAGACTTCGAACACCATCTGAACTTCTCAGTGCCCACTGGTTTCATTAATGCATCTGCAACATTCTTCACAGTATCTACCTTCTCCAAATTTACCTTTCCATCTTCCACCATATCTCTCACAAAGTGAAACTGCACATCAATGTGCTTCGTTCTGGCATGGAAAGTTGGATTCTTTGCAAGGCAAATAGCGCTCTGACTGTCACACCAAATAGTAATTTGTTATGCATCAAAACCAACATTAGAACACAATCTTCTAAGCCAAATGGCTTCTTTACAAGCATGAGTAGTAGCCATTTACTCAGCTTCTGTAGTGGACAAAGCAACCACAGGTTGTCGCTTACTCATCCAACTGATGGCACCACCAAACATAGTGAACACATAAGCACTGGTGGATCTCCTGCTGTCAATATCACCTGCCCAATCTGAATCCACAAACCCACAAATAAAAACTGAATGCGGAGATCTAGAAGAGTTACCATGATAACATATGGAGTAATCTGATGTACCCCTCAAATATCTGAATACTCGCTTAACTGCATCCCAATGTACCCATCTAGGATTAGCCATAAATCGACTCAGGACTCCCACTACTTGGGCAATGTCTGGTCTAGTACAGACCATAGCATACATAAGACTGCCAACTACACTAGCATAAGGTACTCTACTCATGTCCTCCACCTCACTAGGAGATTTTGGACAATCATCTATAGATAACTTTGTTCCCACAGAAATAGGAACACATAGTGGTCTACAATCTGCCATGCTGAACTTGTCCAACACAGACTTCACATACTTACTCTAACTCAACCAAAGTTTTCTGTTAGACCTGTCTCTACTGATTTCCATACCCAAGATGTACCTAGCTGCCCCAAGATCTTTCATCTCAAACTGTGCTGACAACTAAGATTTAAAACCAGAAATCATACCCTTACCCTTCCCAAACAGCAACATATCATCAACATATAATGCAACAATAAGAAGGCGATCATTTTCAACTCTGAAATAAACACAATGATCTGATTTTGATCTTACAAATCCAATTGACAACACAAAGGCATCAAACTTAAGGTACCACATCCTAGGAGATTGCTTCAAACCATATAGAGATTTCTTTAATTTGAAAACTAAGGATTCTTTACCTTTAACAATGTAGTGCTCAGGATGTGACATATAAATATCTTCCTCCAAATCACCATGAAGGAAAGTTGTCTTCACATCCATCTGTTCTATCTCTAAAAAATATGATGCAACAAGAGATAACAAAAATCTAATGGATGTCAACTTTGCAACAGGAGAGAATATTTCACCATAATCTATTCCCTCTACCTGTGAGTACCCCTTTGCAACCAATCTAGCTTTATACCTTTCAACACTGCCATCTGCACAGAATTTCTTCTTGAACACCCATTTACAGCCAAAAGATTTTCTCCCTTTAGGCAAAGGTACAAGGTCCCAAATTTTGTTTTTCTCCAATGAAGCCATCTCATCATCCATAGCCTCAATCTAGGAACCTGCATCTTCCATGCCCAAAGCCTCTTTCACAGATCTAGGCTCATCAATGTTAGTAATCAAAGCAAAGGCACAACTGGAATCTAACATAGAATAACCAAACCTTTCTGGTTGCTTTCTTTCTCTCGTGGATCTCCTCAAGGGCTGCGGTTGAGGTTGTTCTTCCTCTTCTTCTAAACTATCAGAGTTGCTAAAGCTCTCCTCATCATTAGGCCCAACATGGTCTCTCTGTTCAGTCTTCTCAGGGGTAGGAGGCAACTGAACAACATCTTTTTCCTTTTCTTTTTCATCTGGTTGTAGCACAATAGGAGAAGATGTTAGCTCTCTGAAAATAACATTTCTACTATACAACACCTTACTAGTCATAGGATCCCAAAGCTTGTATCCTTTCACACCAGCACTGTATCCGATGAAAATACATTTAACAACTTTGTTTTCCAACTTAGATCTTTTCTCCTTTGAAACATGTGCATAAGCTTCATAACCAAAAACATGAAGATGTCTAATTGAAGGCTTCTTACCAGACCACACCTCCATGGGTGTCTTACCAACAAAGGCTGATGTAGGAGATCTGTTAACCAGATAGCAAGCAGTGGCCACAGCTTCGGCCCAAAACCTTTGTTCTAAACCAGCTCCACTAAGCATACTCCTAGCCTTCTCCATCAGTGTCCTGCTCATTCTCTCTGCAACTCCATTTTGCTGTGGGGTATAAGGAGTTGTCTTATGCCTCTCGATACCTTTTTCTTTACAGAACTGTTCAAACTCTGTTGGGCAAAACTAACCACCATTGTCAGTTCTCACACACTTAATCTTCTTACTAGTCTGATTCTCTACAAGAGCTTTAAATTCCTTGAACCGACTAAAGACTTGTGTCTTACTTTTAAGGAAATAAATCCACGTCCTTCTACTATAATCATCTATGAAAGATACAAAAAATACAGACTTGGAGATTGAAGGAACTTTTACAGGACCAAATACATCAGAATGAATAAGATCCAAAACATCAGAAGATTTGTGAGAACTAGAGTAAAACTGAACACGATTTTGTTTACCATAGACACAGTGTTCGTAGAAGTCAAACTCGAGATTGCAATCATTTAACCCCTCAACGAAATTTTTATTTTTCAGGGTTCTGAGACCCTTTTCTCCAATGTGGCCAAATCTCATATGCCACAACATTGTCTTTTTTGCAGGAAGCTTACCTTCCAAAGTGTTTGCACTACCATCGGAACCAATAGCCACAGAATTCTTCACTGCTTGTTCAGATGGTGAGGATGAAGAACTATTACATAGAGGAATACATGCATCTAGCTGAAATAAGGTACCTCTCCTAGTACCCCTTGCAATCACTATCGATCCTCTCATCATCTTGCATCCTTCTTTCGAAAAAACAACTTGCACACCTACATCATTCAACATACTTACAGATAATAGGTTGCGTGCCAAACCCAAAATGTGCATAACTCCGTTGATTCCCTTTACTCGTCCATCAAGAAATTTGATAGTGACCCTTCCGCGTCCAACTATCTTTAGGTGAGAATCATCACCCAAGTACACCTTTCCACCATCGAACTCTTCATATTTTGAGAACCAATTTCGATGAGAGGTCATGTGAAAAGATGCGCCCGAGTCCACCAACCACACATCATTAGATGCATGGGCTGCCAAAGCTGAGATGAATGCATCACCATCTTCTTGAGATCTTTCTGAAGCTGAATTTGAACCTTTCTTCTTCTTCTTCGGCTCTTTGTAGTCTTTACGGAAGTGCCCAGATTTATCACAGTTCCAACATTTTGCCTTGGACTTATTGGAAGTCTTTGACTTCCCACGGGATTTGGATCTACCCTTATTGTCAGACTTATTGTCATTTTTCTTCCCTCTTTCAATGGATCTCCCACGAACAGCAGGGGCTTCTTTTTTCGAAATGGAAGCCTTTCTCCACATCTCCTCTGATAGCAGCGAAGACACCACATCATCCATTTTGAAGGTGACTAAAGTGCTTCTGAGAGCCATCACAAGATGGTCCCATGAATCCGGTAAAGAACACAAAAGTGTGTAGCAACAATCCTCCTCCTCTAACTTGACACCAGCTGATGTCAATTATGCAGCCAGTAGATTAAATGCATTTAAATGATCCGTTAAGGATCCACCTTCCTCCATTCACAGAGAGTACAACTTCTTCCTCACGAACAACTTGTTCACCAGAGATTTGGCCTGATACACGGCCGCAAGTCTTTCCCACAAACTATTTACGATTTTCTCATCTAGCACATTTAGAAGGACTGCATCGGTTAAACAAAGTCTTATGAGACCCTTAGCTTTACGGTCTTTGATATCCCAATCTGCTTGAGCTATAGTTGCTGGTCTTGTAGCACTTGAAGTCACTTCCCATAGGTCACGATCTTCCAACATGTCTTCCATCTTGAGTTTCCACAACTCGAAATTAGTGCCATTAAATTTCTCCACCTCCATTCTTCCATATGATGAACTTGCCATCTCAATCTGCAAATAAGATTCAGAATGCTCTGCAAAAAACTCCCACTCAAACTTGAGATTAGCTAAAAAAACCCTACCCAACAACTAGGATCAAAAGTTGATCAAGCTCTGATACCACTTGTAAGGAAACTCAGGTGCGGAAACAACTTCCTACACTAATCTCTATAGGAGAGTATTGTGCAAATTCTTATAAATCCTTACAATTTCAGATTCGTTAACTACTTTAACAAAGATATTGCAACCACATACCATACATACAGAAAAATAGAGAATGACATAATGATATACCCTGGGGAAAACCTTTTGGTAAAAAACCCCAGCACTCCAAAACCTGCACAATGTATTATCTTCAACACAAAGATTACAATACACTTGCAATGCAAGTTCTTTCAGGAAATGAGAGACAAAGCCAACAAGACTTACTTTTCTATTATATCTCTCCCATAGGAGAAGCATCATATATATAGACTCCTCTGGACCCAAAAAAAGGCACAACCACCAAGACCCATGCACAAAGCCACATGTACATAGTTGTTACATGCAATCCCAAGAATAGGCATCCATCCCTAGAATAGACTATGACATCTTGTCATAGAATCTTCCAAAAATAACGGTCACAAGAGAAGTGTAAGAGAATCTGTCATACCAACCTATTTTTGACATATTCTCTTACACACACTAACCACTTCTTCTTGGGCGCCCAAATAGGCTCAAGTCATAAGATGCTCTTACACCTGTCATAGCACATTCCTTAAATAGTTCTTATGCGTCATAGGAATCCGTCATGACCGTTTCAGTCATGATCTCTTTACGCACAAGATGCTGACACATCAAGTGGAGTGACACATCAACATGCCAACTAGACATGTACACTCACACTTAATTACATTATTTGCAAAAAATACATTTACAAAATAAATAATAAGAATATGAATTATCCAAGGTTGAGACATCTTATTCCTAACAATTGCAATTGATTTTTTTTTTCTCAATTGTGTTGCTAACTGAGACTTAAAATATGAATTCATACTTTTTATCATTCCCAATAAACAACATATCACCCACATACAAGACTATAATGAGAATGTGCCCATTTTCATATTTGTAATACACATAGTGATAAGATTTAGATCTTAGCAATTCCAAAGACAATACATATGTATCAAACTTTTGGTACCACATTCTAATAGTGTATTTTAAATCACACATAAATTTATTCATCTTACAAACCAGTCTCTTTACCTTTTTTAATGAAATGCTCTGGTTGTGATGTGTAAATATCTTCCTCCAAATTGTCGTGAAGGAACATTGTCTTCACATCCTTATTCTCATCTTCTAAGTCATTAGTTGTTTCAAGTGATAATAGGGATGGACATTAGCTTGGCTAGGAGATAAAATTTCATCATAATCAATTCTCTCCACTTGAGAATGCCCTTTTTGTGACTAATTGTGCTATAAACTTCTCAATTGTGTCATCTAGACCCAATTTCTTCTTGAATGCCGAATTACACCCAATGGGTTTTCATTCTTCAACCAAAGGTACTAGATCCCATGTAACATTCTTCTTCAATGTAATGATTTCTTTGTTCATGGTTTTTATCCAAGAATCTACTTCGTGCCTACCCACAACCTCTCCAATAATCCCAGGTTGATCAATTTTAGCAATGAAAGAAAATATACAATTGGAACCCAACAATGAATATCCAAACCTTTATGGTTGCTGGTTAATATGTGTAGACAACCTCAATTATTGAGGTTAAGGTTCTTCCTCTTCTTTAGAATTTTTAGAGCCACTAGAGCTCTCCCCATCATCTAGTTTAATAGGAGTATGTAGTTTATCTTTCATTGGAGTAGGTGGTAAATAAAATACAACCTTCTTTTGTTTCTCTTCTTTCTTTGGCTGCAAATCAATAATGGAAGGTTTCAACCCTTGGAAAACCACACTTTTAGTGTAGAGAACCATTTTTTTAGCTAGATCCTAAAGGTTGTATCCCTTCACACTGATATAATAGCCAAGATATACTCAATCACCTTGTTCTCCAAATTTGATATTTTCTCATTCAACACATGAACATATGCCTCACAACCAAAGGCTCTGAGATGTCTCATTGAGGGCTTCTTATAGGACCATGCCTCTATGGGTATCTTTTCAACAAGTGTCAAAGTAGGAGATATGTCAATTAGATAACATGCAATGACTACAACTTCAACGTAGAATTTTGTCCAAGGCTAGCACCACTCAATATACTCCTAGCTCTCTCCATAAATGTTTCATTCATCTTTTATACAACTCCATTTTAGTGCCATCTTACATCCTTGTCGTGTTACATCCTCCACTTAAGAAAATAACTTGTACACACAAATAACTCAATTTTCTCATTGAAAGGTTTCATGCTAAACTAGGGATATGCAAAAGACCATCAATCTCCTTCACTACCATCGGGGAATTGAATCTTGGCTCTTGAATGACCAACAATCTTGAGATGAGATTCATCATCTAGATACACCTTCCACCATCAAACTCTTCATACTTTGAGAGCCAACCTCTATGAAAGGTCATGTTGAAAGAGGCATTTGAGTCTATCAACCTTGCGTATTATGATGTATGTGTTGTTAATGTTAGAATAAATGAGAGGGGGGTGAATCAGTTAGATCAGTTATCCATCAGTCCCAATTATCAAGATGTATCACTTTAAACAAATTTAACAAATTCTATAGCTCGATAACATGTCATACTAAACTGTCTGTGTATTTACCGATTGCCAGTTAATTATCTCATTGTAATTATTGATCAAATCAAATATGTAATATGTAAAGTATGATAAAGAAACAATCATCACAAAAACACATAACATAAAGAATTAACGTGGAAATCCTGTTAAGGGAAAAACCACCTGGAACCAGAAACCCAAAATATTGTTCACTCTTCTGAAGTGAGCTCGGTGAAGAGCCAACCTTGTTAAAGGTTAGAAAACACACTGTAAGGTGTGACCTTGTTAGAGGATTTAAGACTAACAGTTATCGTTCAACCAACATTCACTACGGGGTCGATAGGATAATAATGTACATTCATTGAATGACATAGGGCATATCAAAAGATGGTTAAGTCGAATTGATTAAGATATTTTTCTTTATCAATGGTTAAACTGAAACATTAGTTGATCTGATTACAATACAACTTAATTTGCAGATGTTCAGATCTATTCTAAGCCCATACAAATCCTCTGATCAATATATCAATTGACTTCCTTGACTTACTTTCACTCGGTAGTAGCTCTTTGATGCTCGGTATTGTTCTGCAGTTCGGTTCTCCTTTAACCAGTCTGATCAGACATGCATGAAACTGTATTCACGCGAAATCTCTACAGTCTTCTATCTCTGGCATGTTTCAACAATGAAACTCATATCTCTTATATGGACTCATAAACCGTTTTCATATCATCCATCATATTTTTCCACTTAATCTCCTTCATTGATTTTGCCTCTTAAACTCTCCTCGGCAGATGTGTCAATAACACATTTCACTTTCATCCTTTAGATCTTCTCTCATTTTTGTCAGCCGTGGATCTCATAAAAAAATTAATCCTTTCCAACTCATCAATTTCTATCAGCTAAACTTAAGCATTTAATACTTTCATCCATACTCGGTTAAGAAAGAAATGCGTTGGTAAACACAAGCTCGGTTAACAATGTTGCTCAGTATACACTACACTGTCTCAGTGTATACTGAAGTGCTTCATCAAATGAATACATTACCTCGTAACATTTTGCTTCCAACTTCATAATAGATTAATGTAACATAATCAAGTCAACATCATGAAGTCATAGACTCATTAATAAGTTACCCAAAGTATTCCTTATCCTCATCTGTCATATCCATCTTTCTCAATGTAGATATCTCAATTCTTCATATTTTCTCTCCACTATATAGATGTTTACATGTTTGTAACTAACATGATAAGTACTGTCAAAACTAGTTGACATCAATAACAACATAAAGATTGATTTAATTATCTTACATATCATTTCGGTACTCGGTGATCTCTAATCACCGATCTTCAAATCATTCCATGTATTCAATCAATTGTAGTTCATCAATCTCTCCCTTTGGCATTGATGGCAACACAAGCAATATGAAATATGCCATGCTCATACCAAACATGTATTCTACAACTATGTAGGTAAATATTGTAGCTCGGTAAGCTCTCCTTAGCTTCATATTAGATATGTTTAATCACTACGTTACAAAATTAACATTACCAATGTAGAATTTACTCTATGGATTTGATCTTTTCAGATCTCAGATTCCTTCTGTGTTCTCAGCAACAAATCTTCAAAACTCTCCTTAACTTTTTTAGATTATATCTCCCTCAGATAGATTATCACTGTGTTGTTCCTTCATATTATAGTTTAGCTCTCCTTTTGACAACAATGCCAAAGAAAAATATCAGCTCTGTAATAGCTAAGTAACTCTCTGTTGTCCGGTGCATACAATGTATCTCGGTATACTGATATGCAAATCTTTGTACAAATCTTTTCACAGCCTTAGACAAAATCCAAAGTGTGAACTCTGTTGCATCAACATGAATGATCTTCTGATAAGAATAGGCTAATGCAACCTCCAGATCACATTAGTGATTGGTAGACAGGGGACATACCCCAAGTCTAGTCCTCAAGTATTCAAAAGTGTCCTTCGGTATAGGCTTAGTAAAAATATCAGCAAGTTGCTCCTTTGATGTAACATATTCCAATTTTACTTGCTTCTCCTGTACTTGTTTTCTTAAGTAGTGATACTTAATAGAAATATGCTTTGTCTTTGAGTGCATTACAAGATTATTAGATATATTTATTGCACTAGTGTTGTCACAATATATAATCACTGGCTCAGTGATTACCTCATTCATCCCTTCCAACACTTGTTTGATATAAGCAATATTTGAATAGTTTGTAGCAGAAACAACATACTCTACTTCGGCAGTAGACTGGGAAATACAAGGTTGTTTCTTACTTGTCCAGGTAACAAGTCTTTCACCAAAGAAAAATGCTCCTCCGGTTGTGCTCTTTTTGTCATCTATATTTCCAGCCCAATCTGCGTCGGTGTAGACTCTTAGTTCAAAATTGCCTTCCTTAGAATACCATAAACCATATTCTTCTGTCTTCTTCAGATATCTCAAGATTCTTTTCACTGTAATCATATGTGAATCCTTCAGATTTGCTGAAAATCTAGTAACAATCCCTACTACATGTGCAATATCAGGCCTACTGTGTACTACATACATAGTTTACCAATCATAGATCGGTACAAGGTTTGATTTGCCTCTGTAGATTCATCATCTTTAATTAACTTTCAGCCTATGACCATTGGCATTCCAACTGGTTTAGCATCTTCCATGCCAAATGTTTTCAAAACTTCCTTTATGTACTTTGAGTGTGTAATGAATATTCCATCATTCTACTGAATAACCTGCAAGCCTAGAAATAACTTAATCTCTTCAAACATAGACATTTCAAATTCTTTTCTCATCTCATGAGAAAATAATTTACATATATGATCTTGTCCTCCAAAGATTATATCATCCACAAATATTTCAGCAATCAAAATAGTATCATCAGATCCTCCTTTCATATACAAATTGCTATTCTCACTAGTTCTCACAAAACCAATACTTAAAAGATAAGTATGCAATCTTTCATACCATGCTCTAAGAGCTTGCTTTAAACCATATAAAGCTTTGTGTAGTCTACATACCATATCTTTCTTCTTCAGATCAACAAACCCTTCTGGTTCTATGTAGACCTCCTCTTCTAGTAACCCATTCAGAAAAGTAGACTTAACATCCATTTGATAGACTTTAAACTTATTATGTGCAACATATGCAAGTAGCATTCAGAGTCCTAGTCTAGCAACAGGTGAAAAAGTTTCACCATAATCTATTCCTTCTTCCTGTGCATAGCCTTTGCATACAAGTCTAGCTTTTTTCCTTGTGACCTCTCCATTTTCATTCATCTTATTTCTAAATATCCATTTAGTACCGATAACATTTTTATCTTTAGGTCTAGGTACTAAAGTCCATGTCTTGTTCTTCTCAATCTGTTCTATCTCTTCATTCATTGCATTTATCCATTCATCATTTTCAAGTGCAACCTTAACATTCTTTAATTCAAATTCACAAACTAAGCACATGTGCATTGCCTTAACTTACTTCTAGTCATTATGCCAACTTGATTGTCTCCAATGATTTGGTTCTCAGGATGGTGTCTTCTGAAAAATTTCGCAAGCACTTGATCTCTTCTTTGTTGTTCATCCTGTTTAGGTTCATTTCCTTTCTCGGTAGCTTCTTCTTGATCCTTGATTTCCCTTTGTTGTTCCTCGATATTATTTTCCTGATGCTCGGTCAACTCACCCTGTGGCTTCGGTAGTTACTCTGGATCTTCAATGTAAGTGAATCTACCATAGTATTTCGACTCTTTATTGCTTTCTTCCTCATTCTTATCATCAAATTCATCACCTCTAACATTTTCACTTTCAATCATTTTATTAGAAACTTTATTAGGCACTTATAAGCTTTTCTTTTAGTAGAATATCCAAGAAATATTCCCTCATCCCCTTTAGAGTCAAATTTCCCATTCCTATCATCTTTCAGAATAAAACATTTTCTACCAAAAGTTCTAAAGTAACTTATAGTTGGTTTGTGACCAAACCATAACTCATAGGGTGTTTTGTTTGTGTCTTTCCTCAATTGTACTCGGTTCAGAACATAAACAGCTGTGCCAACTGCTTCTCTTCAGTATGTTTGTGCAACATTCTTTTCTATCATCAGTGTCCTTTCACAATCAACAATTGATCGATTTCTTCTTTCAACAATCCCATTCTGTTGTGGTGTCCTCGGTGCAGATACTTGTCTTTTTATACCATGCT
Source organism: Chamaecyparis obtusa (assembly GCA_027943335.1). Classification (NCBI taxonomy): domain Eukaryota; kingdom Viridiplantae; phylum Streptophyta; class Pinopsida; order Cupressales; family Cupressaceae; genus Chamaecyparis; species Chamaecyparis obtusa. The sequence goes on along the minus strand of BSBK01002135.1, from coordinate 119,596 downwards.
CATTATAGTAGTTAGTGAATTCATCAAAAATAAACTCACCACCTCTATATGATCTCAAGCATTTAAGTTCTTTCCTAGTTTCTTTATCTACTTTTTCTTTATACCATTTAAACATCTTAAATGCTCAGATTTCTCCTTTAAGAACATAACAGTCATCAATCTAGTGTAATCATCAACAAACAAAATGAAAGATCTATCTCCATAATAGCTCTGTGTTCTCATGGGGCCACATAGGTTGGTGTGAACCAACTCCAAGATTCTCTTTGTTGAATAGTCTTTACTCTTAAAACTAGATGTTGTCATTTTCCATTTTTGACACTCATGACACATAACATGATCAGACTTTGTTAGACTCAACAGACCTCTAACCTTTTTCTTTCTACTGATCTTAATCATGTTATCAAAGTTTACATGACATAACCTTTTATGCCATAGCCATGCATCCTCATTTTTCACTAATAAACAAGAAGTCTCAGCATTGTCAAGATAAAACAAGTTACCTTTAGATTGTGCTCCTATCCCAACAAGCTTTCCACTGTCATCAAATATCTTCACCTTCTTACTTTCAAAATTTATTCGGTGACCTGAATTGTTAAGTTGTGCCACACTCAACAAATTATAGTTCAGTCCTTTTACCCAATAAGCATTTTCACATCTGATTTTATCATTTATTAGTAAAGACCCTTTTCCTTTAACCATACAAGGTGTATCATTACCCATCTTTACTTCATCACCAGCCATGTGATGTGTACAACCACTATCAATGATCCATGTATCATTTTTGTTGTTTTTACATACCTTTCTTCTTCCTCAGAATCATCCTTCATCACAACAAATACCACTTCTACATCATCATCTGTATCAGTATCAGTATCATTCTCTTCAGCAATGTAACATACCTTTTTTCCCTTGTCCTTGTCATTTTGATCTCTCTTATCTCTATTGTAGTGCCGGTAACTTCTGTTACTTCTCCTTCCATAGCTTCCTTCACTAGATCGATCTCTTTTATCTTCTTCTTTCCTGTTCGGGCATCTAGCAACAATATGGCCAACCTCTTTACAGTTAAAACATGCTAAAGGCAATTTACCCTTATATCTACCCTTAGCTTTAGGTAACCTCCAGGCCATAAGAGCTTCAAGTTCATCAAGCTCATCATCATCAGTGTTACTGTCACTATCATTCCTTATATTATGTCTACTGCTAGACTTACCGATCTTCAGAGAAGACATGAAAGAAGACTCAACAGTCGGTACAATACTATTATCAAAATTATTCAACTCAAAATTTGTTAGCTTACCAATCAGATTATCAAGAGTAAGCGTATTTCCAGGTGCATACCTCATTTGATGTATTCAATATATTTTGATTGCATAAGCAAGCAACAAGGTTCTCAAAATTTTACTTACCACAGTGTCTTCTTCAATGATACCACCAGATCCTCTGATAGCATTGACTACCTCCTTTATTCAGTTTGTATACTGTACTATATTCTCTCCTTCTTTCATCTTCATATCGTCAAACCTTCCCCTTAGGCTTTCAGCTCGGGCTCTCTTGACATTAACATCACCACCATAAACTTGTGCAAGCTTATCCCACATTTCTTTCAAAGTAGTGCAATCTTTGACATCCTCAAATTTAGCATTCGATAGAGCAACAACAATCTCTATCATAGTCAAGTTGTGTTCATGTCGATCCTTCAGTTGATCAAGAGTCAAAGGTCCAGTAGGGGGTTGTAAGTAGCCATTCTTCATTAGGGTTAAGGCAGAATCTCCAATTCCAGATATGTGTAGTTGCATTCGGCTTTTCCATATTGTAAAGTTGTCTTTGTTCAACTTCGACACCTCCCTTTTATAAATCTTGTGATCTTTCTGTTGAAGTCCTTAAAACTCTATTCCAAGCAACCAATGCTCTGATACCAATTGTTAGAATAATTGAGAGGGGGGTGAATCAGTTAGATCAGTTATCCGTCAGTCCCAATTATCAAGATGTATCACTTTAAACAAATTCAACAAATTTTGCAGCTCGGTAACATGTAATACTAAACTGTCTGTGTATTTACCGATTGCCAGTTAATTATCTCATTGTAATTATCGATCAAATCAAATATGTAATATGTAAAGTATGATAAAGAAACAATCATCATAGATACACATAACACAAAGATTTAACATGGAAATCTTGTTAAGGGAAAAGCCACCTAGGACCGGTAACCCAAAATATTGTTCACTCTTCTGAAGTGAGCTTAGTGAAGAGCCAACCCTGTTAAAGGTTACAAATCACACTGTAATGTGTGACCTTGTTAGAGGATTTAAGACTAACAGTTATCATTCAACCAACATTCACTACGGGGTCGATAAGATAACAATGTACATTCATTGAATGACATAGGGCATATCAAAAGATGGTTAAGTCCACTCGGTTAAGAGATTTTTTTGTATCAATGGTTAAACTGAAATAGTAGTTGATTTGATTACAATACAACTTAATTTGTAGATGTTCAGATCTATTCTAAGCCCATACAAATCCTCTGATCAATATATCAGTTGACTTTCTTGACTTAATTTCACTTGGTAGTAGCTCTTTGACGCTCGGTACTGTTCTACAGTTCGGTTCTCCTTTAACTAGTCTGATCAGGCATGCATGAAACTATATTCACGCGAAATCTCTGTAGTCTTCTATCTCTAGCATGTTTCAACAATGAAAATCATATCTCTTATATAGACTCATAAACCATTTTCATATCATCCATTAGATTTTGCTGCTTAATCTCCTTCATTGATTTTTCCTCTTAAACTCTCCTCGACAGATGTGTCAATAACACGTTTCACTTTCATCTTTTAGATCTTCTCCAATTTTTGTCAGTCGTGGATCTCATAACAAACTTTATCCTTTCCAACTCATCAATTTCTGTCAGCTAAACTTAAGCATTTAATACTTTCATCCATACTTGGTTAACAAAGAAATGCGTCGATAAACATAAGCTCGGTTAACGATGTTGCTCGGTATACACTACACTGTCTCGGTGTATATTGAAGTGCTTCATCAACTGACCACATTACCTTGTAACATTTTGCTTCCAACTTCATAATAGATTAATGTAACATAATCAAGTCAACATCATGAAGTCATAGACTCATCAATAAGTTAGCCAAAGTATTCCTTATCCTCATCTGTCATATCCATCTTTCTCAATGTAGATATCTCAGTTCTTCATCTTTTCTCCACTATACAAATGTTTACATGTTTGTAACTAACATGATAAGTACTGTCAAAAGTAGTTGACATCAATGACAACATAAAGACTGATTTAATTATCTTACATATCATTTCGGTACTCGGTGATCTGTAATCACTGATCTTCAAATCATTCCATGTATTCAATCAATTGTAGTTCATCAGTTAAGGTTATGACAAAAGTATCTTACTAATCATGAGAGAATTATTGTAGTTAGAATTAATAAAATTCTTTTTACCTTTCTTTTTCTTCTCCTTGCATTCCTTATAGATATGACTACATTTGTTGCAATTCCAAAGTTTTCACTTTGGACTTTGTACTAGGAGACTTGGACTTTGACTTCTTGTCCTTTCCTTTTTCCATCAATCTACTACAAGAAACTAGGGCTTCATTAGCCATCTCAAATTATTTACTTCAAATCTAATCATATCACAAAAAAGAAACCACATCCGCCATCTTCAAAGTGGTTTTTGTGCTTTAGATTTCCTAACAAGGTGATCCTATGAGTTCGATAGAAAACATAATAAAGTATGAATTTCTCTTGATCATCAATATTCACTAATAGAACTTATTTGGGAAAAAATCATATTGAATGCATTGAAGTGATCTGGAATAGGTTCTCCTTCATCCATCTTCAAATAATATGACTTCTTTCTAGGAACAACTTATTTACCAAGGACATCCCCTTATAGATATCTCCAAGTTTCTAACAAAGGTCAGTTGCAATCTTCTCTTCATGGATATTCAAAAGTACACAATTAGTCAAATAGAGTCTTATTAAAACCTTGACTTTCTAATCTATTGTATCCCATACATCTTTAGTTGTATTTCAAGGGTTTATTAAAGAAATTATAGTCCATAGATATCTACCTATGAGCATATACTTGATTTTGAGTATTCACAACTCAAAATAGTTGCCATTAAACATCTTCATCTCTATTCTGCTTGTTGTGCTTTCCATCTCAAAGTTGCAACAAGGTAATGGATTTTTTCTCTACAAAGCTCCCATTGGAGCTAGATAAACACAAAAAGAACTTCAATATAACGAGAATGACAAAGTTGGCAAGGGTCTTATTCCAATTGAAAGGAAGTTAAGTGTGGAATAACACTACCAAATGCTAAATCTCACACAAGAGATAATGCAAAACTTTCTTACAAACCCTTAAGCTATTGTAGATTAGATACACATAAACTTTAAATTTTAACATGTAAACACATAACACGAGACTTTATGTAGGAAAAATCTCAAGGGAGAAAAATTCATACTCCAAAATGTAGAGCTCAATTGTATTATTAGTACAAAAAATACAATACAATTACAAAGTCAAGTAGAACAAAAGCATGTTGTTAACAATTTCTTTAAAAAAGTAAGATGTGATTTTAAAATGAAAAAAAACAAATTCGTATTTAGGATTTAGTATTGGCGTGACTTGAAGGAGATGTCTACCCAACCATTAGAAACCTAAATCTTACAAGGGAAGGACCATATTTTTTTAACTCTTCTTTGTAAGTTTTAGGTTTCAAATGTTTGGATAGACATTGGCTGTCTTGAATTGGTTGTGGCAAATTTTTTCTATCAAATGAAATTGTGCATGGGAAGAATATATAGAAATAGTGTTTATAGGCAAAGTATGTTTAGCTTTTTTACTATTGGGATTTCAACGTGAAATTTAGTTGATGTCAAAATATAAACAAACACAACTTTGTGTCATGGTAGTTTTGAATGATAATTTTTTGAAAAGAGTTGACATAAGTATGTGTTGAACAAGAAATTTATGGAAACATAAATAAAGAAGAATAGGTGTTTCATATTATGCATGTAGAGGAGGTGATCTAATGGTTGAACATCTTATATTTTTGCCTCTAGAAATCTTATGTTCGAATAACTCTCATTTTTTTGAAACAATCTATTTGGCAAATTCGTGTAGGGTAAAACTGTGGTCTGATTCTTTGGATTTAGTTAGGACTGATTTGATGCAAGTACCCTCAGTTACACCTAGAAGTATCAATCTAAGATTTGTAAGCTGATGAGAGATATAATGGCTATTTGCTCAAGGGATGAAGATAATATGTTAAGTGATTATGAATGCATTTTAATCCACAATCTTATTTAGAAACAAATCTAAGATTCTTATACTTTAACTAATGAATTAAATCTCATACTTAAAATGACTACACTTAAGTCACACACTTCCAATCATGCTTAAAAGGACTAAACTTAAATCACACACTTTCAATCAAGCCTCTTTAATGAAGACCGACTTTTAACATCTACTTGGTTAGATATATAATCTATTACTACTTTCCTTATTATAATAATGAAACTACTTTTCTCCAAATAATTTTCTCTTTGCACTTTAAAAGGGAAAACAAAATGGTTCTGCTTCCTGTCATGATAGTGACATGAAGTGAAACAACGAATAAGAATACCAAAATTTCTTGAGTCAGAGTCTATCGGTCCAAACATATATATTAATCAGATCAATCATAAATTGTATGAGTATGACTTAATTTCTAAACTGAGATTTTCCTTCTCGTGCAAATTTTGATTAGATCTGTAAATATAGGAATGATTCGATTTGTGAAATGACACTTCAATTTAAACCAAAGATATTATGCTTTATGGATTATCAAATGCTTTGCAAACTCACAATTCTTTCAACCCGATATTAAACTAAATATGAACTAAACTATTGATTTAATCACACTACTTTCATCATAAACAACGAACATATAAACCATACAAATAAAAAAAAATTATTCACTCCACGCTTATAAAGAAGTCACTTGATAATGCGAGCAAGGGGGCCATGCCTTCTCAATCACCAAGTGTTGAATCAAACTATGAACACTGGCTACTTCAAATCATGCATTCACAACCAGAGAATAATTATTGGAGCAACAAAGTTTTTCATATATTATCGAGTAAATTGTCTTGAACTATTACATACATATTTATACACTACTACTTGCTAATCTTGTCTCTAACTAATTACAAGTTAAAAACCATAAAAATTGTTTTTATACAGATCAAAACAATAACCATCAATCAGTCTAGAGCCACAAGCCCCCGAATCAAATAATATAATAGTTTTAAACAACTAAGCTACTTCAAGACCATTTTGAAACCAATGGTAAAAAATAGATCACCACCATGATGTTCTCTCATTCATATGGTCCATGCGCTAAGCAATCCTTCCTTCCAAGTACCTATCCACCTATAGATCCCATGTTATGGTAATTAAACAATCTAGTCAACAAATAACCACAATTTTCGTTCATAGTTTTGGTTTTGACTTTTCTTTCATATTTATCAAATTCCCTCTTTTTCTCCTTACCAAATGGTGTTAGGAATGACATGAATACCAGATGAATGGAAAATAATGACATATTAAAGATAAAATAAATAACACATTTTAGTCTCATCAGTTTATTGAAGTTAACATCATCAAATATGATGCAACATCAACATGCATGAGAGTAATTTGCAAAAATATTTTTAAATATTTTTTAAATAATTGTAACTATGCACCAAAGGTAGATGCATGCACATTATAATTGAAATATCACACACACACACACACACATGATCTAGTAGATTTATTTTATGCATATTGTATGTTTTAGGAATTGATTAATATGTTTACTTTGAATCAGTTGCACACAATATAGTTTGACTAACATTATCATCCATTAGAATCTAGAGGGAATGGTATTTGATCAAATATTCTACCTAATAAATATGTTGATTGTAAAATCATAAATTACTTGCTACCAAATATGGTTCAAAATGTAAAATTTAAATAACTAAATGGGTCAAAGGCGTTGTAGCTCATTTGGTGAGGATGACAACATTCACACCATCCACTAAGGTACAATTCCTATACATATGTAATAGTGAGAGAATGATTCAATCCTTGTATTAGCAATATGTGAGTGTGTGTAGCAAAAATAATTGAATAGATTATAGAATTTAATTCAATGTAGAAGTCCAAAATTAGTAATAGAAATAGAAAAAAATGGTCCCTATAGTAGTGAAAATCACATATCATTTGATTCTCCCTTCTATTTTGGACTCATAGCAATTAGGTTATCCTTTATGCATGGATTGGAGTGCAAGTTGGCATTTGTTTGCATGAAACATGACAAATAAGATTATCCTAGCCCATGCCTATCATCACTCATCCCCAAGATCTAAATTTGACTCTACATCTAGTCATTTCCCACCTTCATTTAGATTTATGATCATGAAATTGAATCATATAAGTTCTGTAAATGCAAAGATGAATTCAAAACTTCTAAATTTGAATTTCTTGAATCGGGCCCATGCTCCCCAGTTTGAGTATCCATTATTAGCCAACGAAAGTATGATTTGTTTCAAATAAATTCAGGCTGGTCCTTTAATACATCATAATAACATAAAAAATAATCTAAAGGAGAGTCAACATGGATCTCAAAAAGAGGTTTATCATCATCATGCAAATAAAAATCCATGATATCCACTAAGGGCCACTAGAAGGAAATCAAGAAAGTCACAAAACAAAAGTAGAGTGTAGAAGTACATGATAAAGCATGAAAAAATGTATAATAAGCATAACACGATCCAAACCATTGTTTAGCTCTCTCAACTAAGGTAGCACAAAACACATACATCAATGTAGCATCACTATATATGCAAGAATTTTATAAGGATAATAAGGATTTAGCATGTATATTTGGATGTTCATTACCACTAAATAATTAGCTTAATATTCTAAAAGTGTGCATAATAAAGTGAATCATCATTTATATTATGAGAAGGTGATGAATGATCACTAGGATCCTTAATATATATACCAATAGACCAAAAGATTAAGGGAAGAAGAAATTACAAGCTCATGTGGAGATGAAACATGTATCTCTACATCACAAAAATCCTCAAGGCAAGATGAAGTAAGAGATGTATCACTAGGAGAACTTGCAAGGGAACACGAAAAGCTAATATGAGACGCTTAAAATATATTTGTACTAGTTATATCATCGCCACATAAATGAATATTTTTAAATGTATCATGGGAGGTGAGAGTTGAAGTAGTATCATCCATGGACTAGAATCATGATGAAACATAGAGACAAATGAAGTAAAATCCCTTTAGATAGATGGAATGCAACACATGAGACCATACAAGAATGAAAAATTATACAAATGCTCAACAATATTATGTATAGAATATGTAGGTTCACCTATGTTATAAAAGAATGCAATATCCTTAAGGATAAAATTCTAAGAGACAATAAAGTCTAAAAACTACCCATAGTCTATTATGTAGGCATGTGATGAATAAAAAAATAAAGTTTTATCCTAAGCTGTGATAAGAGATATTAACAAAAGGTTCTAGATGGGTGATTATTAAAGAGATACAACACAATGAAAACCAAATACTCATATAGATAAATCAAGACACACATATAAGAATGTATTTAAATGTCACTCATATCTAGAATGCATGAATAACAATAAGAAAAATGGACTTCAAACCTTAGTCAGAACAAATAAATCCTAAAGACAAAACCATAGGAGGCTTAGGCATTTCGGAGTCACTGGCTCAATGTGATGAAAACAAATGTATTTCACAACAATTTGTAGAAGAATACATTGACATTAATAAACTATATGATCTAGATCACGAAAATATCAAAATCATGAAATAATAAAATGAATAAAAATAAATGTACTTAACTCTCACTTTGATGCTCAAAATATTTTGGCAAATTAAAAAAAAATAGGGTCGTCATTATGAATAGGAACTAGGATATGTTAGATGCCTATATTAGAATAAATAAACTCTCTATTAGATGCCAAGTTGAATGCCATCCTATGAAATGAACCTCGTGTGTGCAAACTTGACATTGTGCATGTAGAATTGAACCTTGCATGTGTTTTTAAACCTGGGTTATAGATTTGATTTAATAGAAATGTACAAATTTAGAATGTTTTACCTCAATTTGTTGTAGCCATGTCTAAAGAGGAGTTTTCTATGTAAGGATTAGTTTCCATTTTATCAAAGTCCTAGGGAAGTTGATTTGATAGAGACAAATACAGATCAAAGATAATATGCAAGCATGTAGTTTGTCTAAATTGATTATAGAATGAATAATATATATTTTATTATGATACAATCATGTTAAGGTTTCTTAATAGCATATTTTGATAGATTTGAAATTTATTAGATCGTGTCTTTTTATATAACAAGAAAGGATGTAATAATTCAGGCTTTAGTTAATCATAATGACTACTTGGAAACAAAAACACATGCTAAATTAAAAAATTGAATTCAAGAGTTTGAGGTTTAAAACTATATGCATATAATGTATCTCCTGTTAAAGGACCATTCGTTGTACTATTATGAATAACATACAACCAGGGGAATGCCTCTGTGAAATAATGTAATGTAACAACATCTTCACAACATGTGTAAGTGTAGCATAGTGAATAAGATATAAACAGGGGTATGCCCCTAGGTTTTATTTGTATGTATTGGACTAATGTCCCGGGCAAGACTGGAGGTTTTCTTCCCCGTTCTTTCCTACCAGTGCCCGTTTGAACGGAGGACATGTAAATTTTATTTTTAAATATAATCAAAGGCTTTGGCCGTTCACTGATAAAAAAAAAAACAAAAAAAACTATATGCATATAATTGATTCATGATAGTTTTACACCCACAAATCTAATTCAAGATGATGAATATTGAAGGTTAGATTAAGACTCTTGAAATGTATAAATATAAAATATATCTAAAATCAAACTATTTACTAACTTTCACATAAAATACACCAAATTATTTACTTATCATTATCTAATAACATTCTTATGAAAATAAACTCAAAACAAAAAAAACATAAGATGGATCAATTAATAGCATTAGATTCCACTACCCATTATATTGTTGATTTTCTACATTCCTCTCACAAAATTAAATTCAAAAATAGAAAATCATAAGATGGATGGTTGAATCCTTAAAACATTAATCTTCTAATCCATTTGTATTGTCGAATCTGGTATTGATTCTCGACGCTTGAAATCTTTAAGAAAAATAATCATTCATATTTCATGGGGTTTAGGGAATCAATGAATGAATAAATGCTTTTAATAACATCCACATGGCCAAACAACCTATGGGACCCATACATAGAAAACAAACAAAAAAAGCAAGTGAAGTTTGAAACCGAAGGCCCCCACCAATTAGATCTCTTTTTCCTTCTACAACTTAGATCATCTGTTTTATTTCTCTATCAAGAAATCTACAACCCTTCTAATCTTTTCTTCTTCAAACAACTTATTCAAGGTGTTCATGTTTTGTGTATCAATGTAATTGATTCAAATATCTTTGTAAGTTGAACACTCCATAATATAGTGTCATTTTGTCTCCACTTCTTGTGTTTAGTACCAACACCTTTTGTGTGCCCACTCTTCTTAAGATATCATCCATCTTTTGATTTCACATCTAAGGTGGTGTAAACTAATTCTTGTTTAAGGAATTAATATTTTAGCTTTTCATTTTATTTTTATTTCTATTCCTATGTAATTCTTTCAAATGTGATTTTATGTGAGATTAAAATATTTCATGTAGTACTAATGTTTCCTACAAAGATACCATGTCCACATACTTTCCTTGAATTTGTCGTGAACATACTTTTGTATTTCCTTAGTAATGCTTACACACTCTCTTATTTTAACAACCTACGTATTCAACCATTTTTTTTGTTTTGCTTCATTCATATGCTCTTTCTTCTCTCTAATTTCTCTACTACTATTTTTACCAATGATGTAGCTCCATAATCTCTAATTTTTTAAATAGCTTAATAATAGACACATAACTACAATTAAAAAAATAATCTTCCTCCACCAAAATGATCTCATGTGGAATAGGGGAATTAGATTAGAATTGGGATTGTCATATCTCAGAATTGACATTTTCAATGTTTGTGTTCAAAACATGAAATTGGAATAGGGATTTGTTAATTTCCATTTACCCCCAAAACTAGAATCTTCCAGGGCCCGTTTGTTTGTTGGAATTAGACTGGAATTGTGATTGTCAAATCCTAGAATTAACATTTTCGATGTTTGTATTCAAAACATATACGGATTTGTTAATTCCCATATACCCCCAAAACCAACATTTGAATCTTCCATCTAACTAGGTGGAATGGGAAAATCAATTCCAATTCCACTTAAATGGGAATTGTGGCTAAAGAAAAACTTATAATATTTTGAAATCCATATGCAAACAACATTTTCCATTTTCTCATTATGAATTTCAGATGAATTCTTGGTGAAACAAATAGTTCCAACCATATTCCAAAAACTATTTCCAAATTTAAAACTTTGAATTGTCAAATAATAGAATTTGACAACTCCAACATTATTTAATTCCAGCAACCAAATAAACCCTTAAGATATTTAAAAATACAAATAATTGTAAATGTTCTTTCTTATCACTTCACCTTTTTAAAGCATATAAAAGGTACTAAATGATTGTACAAGGTATAATTTGAGGGACCAAGCTTCAACCATAATTTCCTTCAACTTTTGACTAAAAATTAGAAGTTCGATAAACAAAGTAAAAGCTTCTGACCAAAGTCTTGTAATTCCTTTCTTTTTGGAGGAAATTGCGGTCCACCCATTAAAAAATATTCCTCCTGCAAATCAACTGACAGTTTTCCATAGAGTTAATGGAACCCCACTTTTCTGACAAGAAGAATGTTTCAAAGTGCGAAAAGCATTTGCAGAGATATGAAGTTAAGCATATTTGCCTTAACAATTTCTGTAACAGATTTCACACAACTTAATACAATAATAACCATTTCTTCCATCAGCGAGAGAGATGTTTTGAAGTAGCGGTATTATTTATACTCGTTTGCCAGGAGTGTTCAATAAAACAAAAATTATAAAAGATTTAGATTTATTGGTTCGATTTGTATATTTTTATTTAGTTATATTAGTCTTGCTTTTTTAAAGTTAAAATAATTCTTTATTGAATAAAAAAATTTAAAATTTGAATTCTAAATTTAATTATTATTATATAATAAAGTATATATATTTTTCCTTCAAAGATCAAGAAAGCACCCATGTTAGCTTGAGCAAAGAGGTTTGAAGACAAAAATTTAAAAAAATCAAACATCCACAATCTAAACATACCATACCAACTGTTGCTCAACAATAAAATGACTACAACCTACCCATTACTACCTTATCCACCTAGATCCTTCTGTATTCTAAGTCTACAAGACGAATGACTAGTCTCACCATCCTAATGATCTTACTTATCCATCTACATTCTTGTTTGCAAATAGTTGTATTAATTATATTGACTAAAACCTTCCTTCGAAAAGGGACAAAGAGTGAATAAAATGGCTGCACCTAAATTACCATATTTGTGAATCAATATTAATCCATCTAAACACATAACCAAAACTTTCTATATAATCAAAGATCTCCTTTCGCTCATAAAGCATATAATTGTAAGTCCTAAGGGCTACAAATTCCTCCCAAAGACTCCTTATTAGGCCATCCTCTATATTGGGAATTTTATCCTCAAGAAGGATGAAGGTAGAAGCTAATTAAGAATATAGTCTAACAACTCTTGGCCCCCCACTCAAAATCAAAATGTATGTCCAAAGTCTTCAAAAATTTACGCCAAATCCTAGATTAAATTAGTATTTTTTTAATGAACTTGAGTGAGGCAAGATCAAGGATGAAGAAATTAGTTCTCACTATCCTATCAAATACTCTACCTCATTAGTACGTACCTCTACTCTTCTTATGAATTAAAAAAAAAAAATTCTCAAAGGAATCCTAAAAGCTCACACCTCAACATAAATAAATCAAAATAACTTTTTAGTGGATAATTATTGAGTTATAAAATCTCACTCCTACATGTTTCGGTTGTTTACAATAGAAAGTAGAAGTAAATCGGGGTAAACTTTATAATTGATAATACTTTGATAAAATCTTTCTCCTACATATGTTGTGTAAGAGATGCGTGCTCCAACTAATTATTACACCTTGTCTACCTAAGGTATAATACCATGCTTCTTCTAATAAAGAACAACGATTGATGAGGGGGAACAATAATGGGAAATACAAAAGTTCCTTGGATAAAAGAAAAAGATGCACCTAAATGGAAAAGAACAAGAGTATGGACAAATTATATAGATCTAAATACAAATGTTAAGAGGCATAATCCTAAACTATAAAGGAGAAAGACATCCAATAGAAATAGGCCTAACACTTACCAAAATAGATCTAAATAAAATATGATAGAATATGTACACTCATATTCCCCTCTTTATGATAATGAATGACTTGAAAACCTCCAATTTTCCACCCATCATGGATCTACGAATAAATTGGTGAAAAATAAAAAATTTCAACAATAGAAATATTAGGTATAAACCCATAATTGTAAGATCATGGAGTTTTAACCTTTAGTGATCTAGGACCTAAATTGAATTCCAATGAACAACTCATTTCTAAATGAGGAACTAAATGAAGAATAATAACACTATAGGAAAGAAGAGCAATGAAAAATTAGTTGTAAAATTCACTAACCATTTATATTATTTCATTGGTGCTACCAATCTCAATCCAATAGCACATGTTTTGTATATATAGAGATAACATTAAATCATAAATTTAGAGAACTAACAAAATCTCATCCCTAGAGAATGTTATTAATGTTAAATAGATTGAATTTGACTCTATCCCTTAATATAACTCCAAAAGAACTAAATATGACTCCTTCAAGGAAGAGTTGGATCTTGAATCCCACCATGTTGACTAGAAGGATCTAATATATGATTACCCTATTAAAAAGGAAAACAAGGATGTGTATTAAATTGTTAAAGAGTGTTAATAAGGACAATAATATGGATAAAGTTTACAACTAGAATAATTGTAATAACAAATTTATTGAGATGGATGGTAGGTTGAATACTGTCAACAAAAAGGATGACAAAGTTTGAAGATGTACTACTAATAAGATTCACAACTTTGAGGTTCACAATGAAAAGTGGATAAAGATCCATGGAATGATAGACATTTTTCAAAACAAGTTACAAAGGATTGAATGGGCTTTGAATGAGATTGTGAATGATATGATTTTAAGATGAAACATGTTGGTATCGGTATTATAGTTTCACACATAGGTCTTCAAAAATGCAAATAGGTGCATGAAGATATAACTAATTCTAAATTGAAAAGGATTTCAGGTGAACATTGCAACTCCTTCATGGAAGGATAAATTAAAGGCCTTTTTAAGGATAGGAGAGTCTATATTACACACATGGGGTGTAACTTTCTCCTTTCATCTATTAGTGTTAATTGTAGTATAGTATTTTTCATTTTTCATTGTAGTATCTGATTTGGTGGCATTTTTATAGCCAATAGTTTTCCATTATGGTTACTAGTTCTCTTTGAACTATCTTATTTTATATTTAAGAGACTATCTTTTATCTTTGGTCTTATATAAGGTACTTGGGACCCTTTTGTAAAAATTAACTCTTGACAATTACAATTTTGTTTCTTTCACTTAATCAAATAAGTATCTTTCATTTAATTTAGAATTGGTAATTTTAAAACTCCTCCATTCACCATAGTGGCAACAACTCAACATCATAATTTATATTATTACACTTCATATGCTATGCTTTCCTTATTAGGGTTGTCTCTAAACTGATACCTAAGCCTCAAGGGTTCACTCTTGATGACCCTACCTACATGTGCTCTCATGGAAAGTCAAAGGCTTCATAGTACACACTCAAAGAGAGTTTATTCACTCTTCTTAATAATATATATAATATCTTTTTAAACCTTGACTGTCAAATTAGTGAATCTATGAGCTTCTAGTTGCATTATAATAATTTAAGATATCCACTCCCATCAGGTCCAGATTCCAAACCCATCATTACCAATCATTAGTTGTACCAACTTACACATACACACTAGAATAATATCATAAATTACACACATAGTGATTATCTTGAGCATGTGTTACGTATGCACAAAGGAATACCTCAAACACATAGTAGGTACATTAGTTGACTAGTTTTTCCATACATCACACACATAGTGAGTAACTCCAACATACATCACAAAGAAAATAGTGACTAGCTCATAAATGAATCACAAAGATAATGGTGATTGGCTCATTCAAGCATGACAAATAAAATAGTGATAGGATCATGTACATGAATTAGAAAGATTGTAGGTAATGGATCATATAAGCATCACAAATAAAATAGTGATTGGCTCATATAAAATGGCTAACTGTCTGTTAGGCCATTTTCCAGTCAATGCAAAAATCCAACGAAAATGGCCTTTTCCCTGCAAGTTTTGTAATGTTGTTTCTTCCCACCCTGCTGCATCAGAGTCTTGACTTGCGATGAGAATCCTTAGTGTTTCATGGTGTGCACTCCTGCCCTGTGTTCTTCATTGTGTCACCTTGCTCCAGTCCAAATTGCGCGTGCTTAATTGCAAAACCCAAAAAGTTATTCGAGTTTCAAGGTCTGCAGGAAATAATTTTAAAATCTGCCAGTGTCGAAAACCCACAGTGTTTTTGAAAATCCATGATGTTTTCAACCTTTTTGGCCTGCATGAAAACCCTCGATGTTTTCGCATCCTTGTTTACCTTTCGATCTGTCAAGAGTCCTGTGTGTTTTCGATCATTCGCCATTGTGAAAACTTTGTGTGTTTTCAATCTTTCACCGAAAACCCTATGTGTTTTCGACCTTGCATTTCTTCTTTTCTGCCGGCACTCCTTCTTCATCAGTTTTAAGTGCGCAAGTGCGATGGTTGGTGGGCCCAGATTCTTCAAACGGCAGAGGGAGGAGATCGACGGTCGGCGTGTGATCGCATGGAATATTCTCACCCCATGCGATCATGCGCCTGCCGTTGATTTTGTTTGTTTCAAGCAGGTGGGTCCGATGTCAAAGGGGAGGTGAAGGTATGTGGTCTGATTGGTTGTCGCATGATCGCATGTCAGAGTTTTCTGACATGCGACCATGCGACCGGTTACCCTTTTATGCTGTGGCCCATCGACGATGCAGTTTGGTGGTCCCGCTGGCGGTGATGTGGCAGCTTGGGGTTGGCTGTCGCATGATCGCATGTCAGAGTTTTCTGACATGCGATCATGCAACCGGTTGACATGTGTCTCTAGGGCCCGGTGGCAGGTGGCGATGGGGGATCTTCCGGATGCTGAGGTGTTCACTTTTCATTGGCCGGCGGGTGGTGATGTGGTGGTCTTATGGCCTTGTCGCATGATCACAAGGGCCATTTCCAGGCTATGCGATCATGCGACAACGGTCTGGTGTCGCGGTTGCAGAGTTATGTGGTGGGACCTGTCTGCTCGGTGGCACTGATGTGTAAATTTTCAATTGGTAGAGCCAAATGGTGATGTGGAATTGCAGTGGGACCTGACATCCATATAGAATCAACGGTTGGCGTAAAAGCTTATGAAGTGTGTCAGATATGAGATTATGAGACGGCAGTGGATTTTCTTGCATGGACCCAGTTGAATTTCTTGGTGTTTTTAGCAGTGTGGATAAAATATTTGGCGGCCCGAAAAAATCCTCTTCCTGTCACTGGTTTGCGTGATGTTTTAGTGGTAGCGCTATTATTTCCGTGAACTGGCGAAATGTCTTCAATCGCCAGTTCGCCAGATGACTTAAGGGGTTATTTTGACATGTGCAGTCGTGTGTTCGCTGAATCTAACTGGGGTTTAGACTTTCATTCCGCGACTGGGATTTTCCTTTGTCATGTGTTTGCTGAAAGTAACCCGAGGTGCTTGGATGAGTTAAAGTCATGAACCCGAGAAGATAGGAGGATCTACGGCGGGGACATAGTGTTGGTCCGAGTTTGATTTGTGGATCGCTGATGCACTGTTAGATTCTCGGCGTTGACATGACAACTGGCAGGATGCATGTTAGCGACTTGTCGCATGTTCGCATGAGCCAGTTTTTCGGCTTGCGAACATGCGACAAACCCTTTTGTGGTAGCGGTAGCGTCGATGGTTATGAAGAAGGCAATGTGAAGTGGCGTGTCGCATGTTCGCATAGCCCATTTCTAGGCTATGCGATCATGCGACAACTGTTTGGCGTCGCCGTTGCGGAGTTAACCCGAGGTGTTTGGATGGTTTAAAAACTGAAGCCCGCAAAGTGCATGGTGACCGTTTGCTTTCATTTTTAAATCTCTGAACGTTTCCTACGACCAAGAAAGGACTGAAATTGATGACAAAAAGGGCCAGAGTTGGTAAAACTGATTTTCTCCACCGCTCCAGTGTGCTCTAGGGTGTGAGATGATTGCATAAGAGGACTGTCTTGTCGTAGGGGAGTAAATGAAATGTACCAAAAGCAGTTGCAGGGTCACTTCCAGTTTGAAATTTGTAGATTTTTGATTGATCTTTGGTGCCTTTCAGAGATTCTTTCATGATTGAAGATCAAGTGTTGATTGCTTGTAGGGTTTAGTGTTTTTCCCTCCGAATTGTGATAAATTGTTTTGAATTCTGATTTGATTGGTTGGGTTGTTGAAGTCTTAACCCTGGTTACCCGTAGCTTGTTGCATCCTACTGGTTTAGGATTCCAAGGTAACCAGTGGTATAAATTGTAGAAATTTTGACTTTGTAAGGGTTCCAGCTTAGAGTTCCTTTCTGGTTCCATGAAAGGTTCTATCCTGCAGTTTTCTCCTTCTCTTTGCATATAGCCCTGTTCTTCTTCCATTGCTGGTTCAGAGAACATAATGCATATTGTAACAGACTTGTTTTATGTATGAGAATTTAATATACTCTTACTGTTACCAAGCTATCTCCATTTGGATTATGGATTCATTAATCATACATCAAGGGTGTTTGATTTTTCTGTTTGCACTGCTTATGTGCTTGCAAGTGGAGTTGTCTTCATAGGGATAACTGGTTCAGGGTTAGTGTTTATGTATGTATGAGCTGAGGTGTCAAAGATATTTCATGCTTGTCTTCCAGTGGATGCTGGTTAATGTATTGTCTGTTTATAGGTCTCTTCTATGGGGAGGGTTAAAATCCTTTGAGTGGATAATAACATACTTAAATACATAGGTGGGTGCTAAGTTGAGGTTTGGTCATGGTGTGTGATTGATGTCAGGCATCAACACATTGAGCATATTGTGTTCTTGTTTCATAGCTTTCCCTTGCAATACTGTATTTGACTCTGTGGCCCAATGGACAAGGCACTGGTCTATGAGAGACTTAGGGCATCTCAAGGGACCTTTCAACCCATTTAAAATCATTTCCATTCAGTTCCACCTTTTCCCTTTCTTGTTGATAGGTTAGGTCTCTGGTTTTCATACTCACTCCATGCAAGTTGGGCTATTGCATGAGATATTGGCTTCATTGAGGTACATGATACCTAGAAGAGTTTGAGAACCATTCCATAGTCAGTGACCTGCAGGCCTGTAGTGTGACACAAGTTGTATGAGTGTGCAGATGAGGTACACCCCCCTGAGTGATGTGGAGCTCAAAGTGTAGAAGGATCTCTCTTTGATCCTTGTTAGTTGGCCCTTTTTCTTGTCAGATTTGGAGTGTTGAGTGAATGTGACACTAGCCCTGTCAATCCTAATGCCAAGCTGACCTTTGGGGAAAAAGAAACACCAACACTATCACCTATCCATAGTTCAACCCAAAGAGAAGGAATGTCGGTGCATCGAGCACTACACCATGGGTCCCATTCCTTTCCTTGATCTTTAGCATTAGTGAATACTTGGGAAGAGGATTTGGTGCATCCCATACCACATGAAGGGATCAACCTCAACCCAACAAGATTAAGTATACCATCAAACAATTGGTAAGAGGATTTAGTGCATCACATACTACACCACGGGTCCATCCTCAATCCCAAGGATATCCACATGTAGTGAACTAACCTAGCCTAGTGGATTTTAACTTCAATCACCTATAAGTGACTGGTGACAAGTCTATCCAACTAGGAAAAAGTAACTTTTTACATAAACCACCTAGTGACCTTAGTGATATTATTAGGTGTCTTCTTTACAGTCTTGGATAACATTTGGCATTGATTACCTCCATGTTATAAGTGACTGCCAGTGAACCCTCCTGATATGATGGTTATCTCTAGTTATCGCCACCCACATGGTAAGGTAACTATCCATGCAAACATTAGCATATCAAATCATGGATAGCCTCTATCAACCCTTTAACTCGGTGAACCAGGTGAGTGCTTACCAATCCAAAAGATACAATAGTACGCTTAGAAGGAATCTACCATTGGCATGGTCTAATGACAATCTACTAGAGCTATTATTATCATATCTAGGGTAGTCTTGGAAACTTCACCTGTGTGAGCCAAGTGAATGCCAACTAATTCCTTGTAGCAGTCTAGACATTGGTCATTAAAACTATCTAATGACTTCCTATCACTGCATTTAAACATATCGATAACTAGCACTTGTGGGAGTCATACATAGCAAGATTTAAATGTGAAGAAATAGATAAGTATAACACAATCAACTAATTTAAGAGTGTATACATAGATTCCTATAATTAGGGGTTAATATTCACAAATACATAGAACCAAAACCAGATGGTCTTAACTCAATATGTACTCTTAACCAAATATCAACTGTAATATAGTCAACTCATTTACTTTCTTTAGATTTATATCCAAAGGCCTCATTATATAAAAGTTATTAATTATTTTAGCTCTTTTATAATAATCCATTACACATTATATGACCTCCTCTAATGCCTAAAAAAGAGGGAAAGTCAAATAGATTTGAAACAAACCTAATACTTAGAGTTATCTCCTTATATCCTCCTCCTACAAAATTGAGGTGACAAGGTTTCCATTTACCCATGGATTACCTACATTACTTCTTCTACATAGGTCAAACTTACACATGGTTCTCCTCCCAAGCTCTCTCAAAGGACGTACACATAGGTCCCTTACTAATATTTTATTGATTATTATCTTAATCCAATAGGATTCCTTTAAGTGGTTCACAACACTTGATAGTGCTTATCGATAAATAGGTAATCCTGATACCATTCTATAATTTGGAAAGCCTAAACTATAATACTTCCATCTAAGGATACTAAGATCTTTGTCTAAACACTAGAAACTTAATTATTCATAATCCAACATGATTATTCTAGAATTTCTTATAGGATCATCTATCTCAACCACACCACCATTATTACACATAATATAACAATAATACAAAGCCCCATAAGTAAAATTGGGTTAATGGCTACAATAAGAACAAATGATAAAATGCATGTAGAAAACTCGAGTAGGCAAGGTTTTCTAGCCCATTCACTAAACATGAAATCAAAACCCATTAAAAAAATTAATGTCCTATTGTTGTATCGTTGACTAGATGTTAATGATAGCATTTGTCAAATTGTGATGAAATCCAAGAGTGTTCCATCCTATTCAAGTGTTGAAATACAAATAAGATCTCACCTCTCTTGAGGTTAATTTATTTGCATAATGAGTTTAGATTGAATTTCCATATTGCATTCAAAATTTGGTAATTTCTTCACTACATAAAATAATAAGATATTAGTAAAGTTATAGTTAAATTGAGAAATTATCCTCTTCACTTTATTGGCAATAAAAACAACTTTCTTTAAACATAATCAATGTTTGTGTTATCTTTTAGACTAATGAGCAACCATGTATCCTATATATCATCATATGAAGATGTGTATTAAATAATGTAAATAATACATTCTTTTTCTTGATAAGTAAAAGGTCGAAGAAATTGATTAAATTTTATTAATATATAAATATGTTTACACCTCCGTTCACTGCAGGCATCAGAGGAAAAGAATAGAGGACAGAAAAACCTTGATATAGCCCGAGACTATGGAAGTCCAGATTTGAAAACATACAGACCGCTTTTGCGGATTAATATTAAAGAAGTGACATGCCCCTCATTTGCATGCTTATTACTTCATGTTTTATCACATTCATGTCTTTCTTTCTACAGGGAAATAATTTTTATCTAAGATACGTAGAATACATGAAGGCAAGTCATGCCATTTACAAATGAAGAAAATATACAAATTAAAATAGTTACATCATGCTTATCCTTCCTGCCATGTTTTCACTTTTCGCTATAATCCCTTCTATCTTGATTCTTTATGGGTCTTTCAAATGATATTTTCCTTCTGAAATGAGCCCTTCTTCTATATACAATCCTTTCCTACGAGAACCTACATATGAAGCATCCTAACTACCCACTGCTAAACATCAATTGGTTAGTATCCATGCATCCTGCATCACCCAAGTTAGTGATTTACTATAATCTACTCAATAAATGCTTAGAGCGCAGTTTAATAAGATTTACCAAATCACTTAATACCATTTCTAAATCAGATACTATTCCTGTAATAGTGGACTTCCTTTGTAACCATTCCAGTAAGTGAACCAGATTTGCTGCTACAGGGTTAGAATTTATATAGCATTTATTTAAATATCATCCATACTGAAAATAAGCAAGTCTTTTTATGTTAGTACCCAAATATCATTATTTCATGTATATTTTACTATCAGCATAACCAGTACACTCTCAAAAATACAAGTACTAATTACTATCTTTCTTTATTATCACATCACATTCGTAAAGCATACAAGTTAAATAATCACCCTTTTAAAGTGTAATCACCTTTTACTTGAATAGCTGAAAGATTTACGTTAAAAATTTTACTTCTCACCTCAGGTTTTTAAAACTTTTAAGCTTAAAAAAACACATTGTATTTACAATGCTCTCAAATATATTGATGGTTTTATTTTCAATCTGTGCTATTTTAGCGAGTAAAATAATTCGCGGTCTGCTGGCACAAAGGATTAGTATAATTTAATGGGATAAGAGGGAAAGAAGCGAGGAGGACTCGTGGGTGAGATTTGAAGGTGAGATAATAGGTTGAATAAAATCTTTATCAGAGAATTGGTTTTTCTGCATGTATCCGTAAATGGCTGCCGTTCTGTTCAAACAAGACTATTATTCCTCTCGTACAATTTGTTCAAAAAGTTTTGGGATTGTCGAAAGTTGGTCTGAAAAACTTGAACTTTCGAGGACTCCAATACTAAAGTTAAAGCTTCTTCGACCAATTTTCTTTCAGTTTAAAATCTTTTGACCAAATTGTACGAGTTTGTCACAAACAGATCTGAAAATCTTAAAACTTAAGCTTCTTGGCCAATTTTCTTACAATTCCAAAAAACAAAAATGACCAAATTGTACGGTCCAGAAAAAAGAAGAAGTTATCTTCTATCACAAAATTAATCTTTCTTCCTTCAGGAATACTCGTTTGCTACACGTTCAATTATAAAAAATCTGTCGACGAAATTGCTCATTGAAACGACCAGGGTGTTTCTCTGACTTATTACTATGGCCTTAGATGAGGATGCATTTAAACTGTTGGCACTGTTATTAGGCCTTGTTTATTTTGTTTGTCTAATGATATTTGATGCATGTGTAGCAATATTTGGAAAACCGGCTAGGATTTGGTATTCTGTGAAATCTCTGATTATCAATGCTTTGATCATCCAGATCCTTTCGTATCTGGGAGTTAAGTTAATCAAATTATCAGTCATGCCCTGCTCTAAACTCATTGAGGGCTTTCAACATCGGTTCGTGGGCGCTGCGGGAAGAGTTGTAACATGTGTGTTGATTGGCTATTTGTTGCCAGGGATGGCTGTAGGGGAGGATGGATTGGATCCACTCCTCAAACCAAAAATACAAAACACAGATTTGGAAAATTTCATCTTAACCCGCAAAGTTGTTGGTAGAAATTACTAGAATCTTCTAACACTCCCCCCTAATTTCTACCACTAATTACATCAAAATCTATAATTATACATCAAGATCTTATTCCCTAAATTTTGTCCACGAATGCTGCGGCATTCAAATTCTTTTTTCTCTTCCCTCTTGTCTTCTCTTACTATCAACATCCTTTCATTTTCCTGATGCCAAGGCCTTTCTTTTGCCTTATTCCAAAATGTCATTTTTCATATCTACCGATGCCTCTGTCTTTGTCCAACTGCTGAGGCAGTTCTTCAAAACCTGAATCTGGAACTTCCTGGAATCTTTCCATCTATAGATGTCTTGCCATAAATATTTTTTTTTGTCTTTACTTTTGCTATAATTGCCATTTTCATTAGCTTTCACATGTGAATTTTTATACTTGAACAAATTCTTGATCATACCTGTAATCTTCTGCCAACTTGATCCGTAGCTCCATCCACAATCCATTTTCATGTAACCTTTCGTAGAAGCATTCTTTGATACTTTATTCCAACATGTCTTTTCACAATGACTCTTCAAACCGCAAATACTGCAAGGATGTAGATCCCAACATCTATCCTCTGTATGCCCTTTCCTATTACAATGCGAACACTGCATAGACTTCATTCCTTTAGTTGATTCACTTGTACCTGTATGCATATTTCCATTGTCTGTAGCATATCCAAGACCTTCATATTTTGGCCTAATTTTAGGCTCAATTATATTCCTCATTCCTTGCTCATTCTTTCCTAGTCCTTTACCCTTGTATCCCATTCTTTTCATAATCTTCAAACCAATGTTGCCATCAAAACAACTAGTGTCTTTTTCATTATCATTACAACTTATATTTTCATCATCACACTCTTTTTTACAAATAACTTCAGCAAAATCACACTTCTCAATTGACAAATTCAAATCCTCTGTACTACATGAAACATCATGCACTAATTTATTTTCCTTTAAACATTCATTTTCTTCTGTTAGTTTTGTGATTTCTTTCTTGTATGTATTATTCTCTTCTTCTAGCTTCTTCATTTTTTCCTCTAAATCGTCATTTATTTTCGTAGTATCATCAAACAACTTTAACTTTTTTTCTAGCTCTTCATTTTTCTTTTCAGCTTTGTCTAATTCGTCATAAAAAACACAAATTCTTTCTTGAAGTTTACATTTTTCTGCTAACCCCTCTCTTATGTGCGTAGCCATTTCTTTTCTTAATTTTGTCAATTCCTCTTCCAAAAGATCTTTTTCACATATTAAATTTGTATTTTCTTTCTTCACCCTTATTAATTCTTCTTCTAAATTATTTGATTTTTCTTTCTTAACTCTACCAACTTTACCCATTAGGATTAAATAATTGAACTCACTTTAACAACTCAAACACTTTCTTTCTCAAAACTTTTAGAACATCCAATCTAGCAGACTTGAAGAACCAGAAAACTCTAGAATGTTCAATTTATGACTATCCTTGAACAACTTCTTGAACTAATAATCTTATCTTTGATAAAACATATTTAAATAATCAGAATTACCTTGCATTCTTCAGGCAGCACCTTCACATTTGCCTTCAACAGTATCCATAATTTCTTCTTGCCTCTTCCATATGTTTTAGGAAACAATGAACTCTTTGTGCCTTGCTCAACAGCTATTATCTCTTCCAGCCTTTTCTAAAATTCTTCCTTTCAATTGTAATTTTTTTTTTTTTCAATCAACACTACACTCTCATTTACAATTTTTCTATCTTTGGCTGCAAACAGTGATCAATTCTTTCACAACCTCACATAATTTTTAGCACACATAATTAATCAGCACCACCTCGGAATACTGCAACACTAATAGCACAAAACCTCTAATCAGAGTTTTAGACTCACACCCAAGATCATAAAACCTGCTCTGATACCAATTTTGTAGGGGAGGATGGATTGGATCCACTCCTCAAACCAAAAATACAAAACACAGATTTGGAGGATACACAGATATTATAAATGTGCTGCTGCACATAAACCCATTTTATTGCTTGCATGAAACACAATTACAAAATGCCTTTTTATAGAAAGCTTAGAAGTTACATAGAAAACTCTAGAATATTTTCTCGTACCGGACATACATTTCTAGAATATTCTAAATATAATATTAGAAACTTTACCTAATCCCTAATCCAGCTGGAGGCCTCTAGAGAAATTTCTGGAAACCCTTCTAGAAGGTGTAAATTTCCAAAAACTACTAAATAATTACTATTCTGGAAAATTTCATCTTAACCCGCAAAGTTGTTGGTAGAAATTACTAGAATCTTCTAACAATGGCTCGTGCAGGAGCTGCATCTGACTGGCGCACACTTAGAGCCTTGGTGCTTAGCTTATTTACTTCTGAGCTCTACTATATCACAACTTCATTTATTTCAAACGGAATTGACTGCTTTTCTGATAATGATACAAAACAAATTGTCCATTTAACTTTCAAATTCAGACGGCCTCTAGGATACGGAGCCAATATTTTTATAAGCGTGATAATGCTATTGATGGTTTTACTTTCAATTTGTGCAATTTTAGCGGGTAGAACAATTCGCAGTATGCTCGCACAAAAGATTTCTGTAATTCAATGGGATAAGAGTAACAAAAACGAGGCAGAAAGCCAGCAGAATAAGAGTAACAAAAGTGAAGAAATCTCGTGGGAGAAATTTGAAGGTGAGATAGTGGAATCATGGTTTTTGGCGCATGTTTGTCACCCTCAGTATGTCATTGCAAGGTCAGTCTTGAGTTCAGCTGTAGGACTCCTGGCCACAATGTGTATCCTTCTCTTGGGCATTCAAGAATTTCTTTTCCATCACAACATTCAACAATTTCATATATTATTAATGTCATGGACACTTGATTGGACCTTCATTCTAATAGGAGGCGCCGTCATCTTCTGCAGCTGGTTCACAGTGGTAGTTTACTTTCCAAGGTTTTTTGTTAAAAATATGAAGTTGAGAGGGTGCACAAGACCTTTTATAGAGGACTTTTGGACGAGAAGTATCTTAGAGCTGGTTCAAAGCTATAATTTACAAAAATGGCGCCTGCAGGAACAATCAAAAGATGAGATGTTTAAAGGACTGGGGCTTCGCCTGGCTGCAGCAATGAAGATACATTACTTGTTGTCTCTGCTTTGGCTTCTGCAGATTTTGCTCGTATGCTTTAGCAAAGGCTGTTTCTTTATCTCTGAGCTCCTCTTCAGCTTTAAGTTTTTGAAGAACTGTATGCTGAGAAGTGACAAAATGTCGTCCCAGTCCCACAAGGAATTTGAAGAATACAGGGAAATATTGGAGAAAGTGTGTATGCCTGGAGAAACCCCAGAAAGAGTGTGGGTAGCCAATGAGAAACCTATGAAGCAAGCGAAGGATCATTTCAAGAAGAGCAAAGAGAAAGGCCGCAACTGCGACGATCTCATCACCCTCATTATACCTCACCTTTATCTGGAATCCGATGATGGTGGAAGATTTGTAGATCGTCTTAAAAGGTTGTCACTTGTTGCAGAGCATCTTCCTCTTCTAGATGAAAATTGCGTCAGGATTACAGCACTTTCATTGTTGAATGTAATCAACAAACTCTTATGTTTCCAGAAGGATGGGGATAGACTGACAAAAGCTATTGAAGCTTACCAGCAAGCTTTGGACCTGATGTCTTTTGTCGATAACTCTGATCCTCAACATCCAGATACAATTAATATGCTTGAAGTTATCGACATTGAAGCTGATCCAGTAGGTGTGGCTGTCTACAATGAATTCCATAGGTTGCTAATATCAAGGAAGGAAAATATAAATTCCTCAGAAAATTCACCCAATTTGGCTGCTCCCGAGGCGAATCCTGAAAGGGCTTTCAAAGCCATAAACGAGCTACTAAAGGATGCTGAGGAGCAACTCAAGGCACAGAAGCTGACAATTATAAACAAAGGAGAGCCAAATGGAGGAGGACAAAATTTAGAGCCACAATTTTGTGATTCAAGGGATTGGAGCACTATAGCAGCCAGTTACAACAAATATAGAGTGTGTAAACTGATTCTCAGCAGCAATTTAAACAATGAAAATGAGTTGATGGAATATTTGTATGGGTCCTTAGGTGATGTAATTCCCTATTGCCTGCTAAGGTTACCTAATGTTCTGGTAAAGAGATGCAGGGAGTGGGCTCTAAAGTTTGAAGATGAGAAGATTTGGGATGCCATGAAAATAGCAGGACAGGTTGTGGGAGTGATGCTAAAGTGTAATGTGGAACCCACATGGAAGTCTCCAGAGCCAAAGCTTCTCAGCTCCACGTTCAACGAAATCCAAACGGTATTAACCTAATTTCCCTTTCATTTTACTGCAAAAAAATAATAGACCCCTTTCTCTTTTCTTACGAGATATTGCTGCTCTAAAAGATTTAGATTTGTTTGGTCCTATCTTAAAATTATATTTTGAATGATTCAGATTTAAAATGCATCACCTTCCATCCTCTGTCCCTATTCCCAAATTACCATAGAACATATATTTTTTTTCTACCTCAGAGTACACACTCTTTCCATTTGTACAAGCCAATAACTAAACTTCAATTACGTTGCATCTCCAAATATTTAATCTTTTTAATTTGCAACCGATTCTTTACATATAATTATCAATAATAAACTTTATTTGGTTAGACTTCTCTTACCTTTTCCCAAAAGGGAGTAACTCTTTCTAACTCAAGTTGCCTTTCAAAGTCATAAGGAAATCTTAATATTCAGGAGAAAAAGATCCATACGTTAGTCTATTCCCACTATAAACAAAGCATGGTGTGTTAAAAATTTATCATCAGCAGCTAAGCAAAAATTGCCTTTTTAAGTAAAACTCCTCAACTTTGTGTTAGTCTTTTTTTTTTTCTCTCAAATAAGAATTGAACATAATTCCTTAAAATGAGAGAATTTGTAGGATTTTCCAGAAACATTCTCTGATAATAATAATCAATCCTCAGAGCATCATATCCATTTCCTATGTTCTTTAATATTGCCCTTCCACTATGGCAGCCTTGTATTTTGATAAGTACTCGCTCCTCATCAAATATGGTAGATACGAGTTGAAAATAAAATAGGAGAGTGTTTTGAACTCTATATTGTTAGGACATCATTCAAGAATAATATTTGCATTTATAAGAGCTCGATTCAAGGCATAAAGAAGAGTACATATGTTTTGAACATCAAGGAACATAGGTTAAATAAAACTGCTTGTTTTTGGGGACATGTTGTGTTGTAAAACTACACGCCTCATTGCAAATGAGGACACCTTTTTTCACTTTCTAGATTCTTGTTTAGTTTATTTGTTTAGGTTGGAAACATTTTTTAGTTTCTTAGTCTCCTAGCTCTTAAGGAATAAGTAAGACAAGTTGAGAATTTCTAGGTTGAGATGAAAAAGAAGAAATTTCTCAGGGATTGAGTCTCAATTGCAAAATCCAAGTTTGAGGAGGGTTTTCTTTAGGTCCAAGTTTCCCTTTAGTCCTTACATTAGTTGAGATGTCGATTATTTTGAAATCCATATTTTAGTATGAATCTTAGAATTGAAATGTGAATGTCTTTGTCCAAATTGTAAAGATTTCACAAAGTATAAATGTTGAAAAATGATGTCAAAGTGTTGTCTAGGCTGAGTGTCAAGGATGAAATTCTTCAAGTTACAAGGTGGAAAAATAAAAATTCCAAGCATGGAAAGGAAAATAAGGAAAAATAAGAAAATGCTAAAAATCCTTGGACGCAATGAAATTCCATATTTTTGCAAGAAAATTCCTTAGAAAAGGAAATATTTTATAAAAAACTCTTGAATGAATTATTCTCTTTTAAAGGATAAAGTTCAAAATCCTTTTAAAATTGATGTCTTCAAGAAGGATAAATTTCAAGAGCATTCTCTTCTGGGGAAAAATTTCAAAATCCTTAGAAACTCATCCTCTTGTTAATAATAAATTTCAAAATCATTCTCTTATGAGGGAAAACTTTCAAAACTATTTGAAACTCACCCTCTTCTTAAGAATAAATTTCAAATTCATTGTCTTCTTAGAGATAATTCAAAAAATCCTTTCAAAACCGAGCTTTTTCAAGGGATAAATTTGAAAATCGTTTAAATCCTATGAATAAATTCAAATAATTCCTTAAATCAATCTCTTTCAAGGGATTAGTTTAACAATCAACTCAATCCAAAATTTTTTTCATTAAACCATTGTCCTCTTCAAAGGAAAACTCATTGCTCCCAACCAAAAAAAATCATCCTCTTTACAAGGACAAATCATTATTCTCCTAGGAAAAAAAACAAAAAAAACATCCTCTTCACAAGGACAAATAGGAAGGGGACATCACAATCTGTAAAACATTAGAGACCCACACTTTTTCTAAAATTGAGTATATCATTAAATTAATGTATTTTATTTAAAATATTATTGATAATGAATTAAAATCATTTTAAGTTTATAAAATTTATTGACAAATTAAATAAAATGATGAATTTTGAAAATGTTCTAAATATTGATATCGTGTACTTTGCTAATGTTGTGTAAGCTTGTTTTTTCTGCAATATTAGTGATTTAAAGGTTATTTATTAAATTATTGCTTGTAGGTATGATGTTATGAAGCTGTCTACGTTCGGAAGGCCCTCCATATGTGTTGGACTATAAATAAATCCACTTTGTATGAAGCTTCACATTAGAATTGTTTGTTGAGTGTTGTATGATTTGAATGAAGATAAAAATAGATTGTCTCATCTCCTATTCTGCATGAAAATGCATGAGATTTCTTCTAGTTTGGTAGTACTTTGATTTGTCATAGACTTTTAGATAAAGAAGCATTTGTAATGAATTAATTGTCTCTGACCTCTCTAATCAGCTGATGCTTGATCATGTGATGAAGAAGTTTATGTAATGTATCAGAAATAAGTTTATGTAATATATAAGAATTAATAAAAAAAAAAATTTGTGTGAGCTGTAACAATTTATAAGTATTTTACCTTTTTCTCAATTAATATCAGAACATATTCAGAAAGTTATCTGGATTCTAGGAGTTTCATAAAACATGGGCATCAAACTCCTAAAGGCTCCACTATTTCCAAACTGCTGAAAAAGACACCAATTTTTAAAGTGAATCCAGTTGCTGAAAAGGCTCAGTGGGAGGACATTGCATTAGATCGATGGAAGATCATTGGGATTTTAAAGACAAGAAATCACAGCAAGTTAAAATAGTGGTTCTACCACTACACCTATGGATCAAGAGGGGATACAATAGTAATGTAAATAATTTTAAGAGTAGTAGGATTCTATTTTATAATTTATATTTCCTAGGTGTATTAGAAATTGCATAGTTAGATATACAAGATGAACAATATAGTAATTTTTATATTTATATATGTATATTTTGATTGAGATGAAGAGTAGAAGCTTTAATTGAATATTTTATCTAGTTTTCTAAGTCTTGTTCATTTGTCAATTTTTTCTTGGCTTATGTTCTTAGTTCTTATTTATAATTTGTAATTCATTCTTTGTTGTCTTTGTGTGATATGATTATAAAATATTCAAATTTTCTTCTATTTTTAATGGTATATGTAGAAATCAATTATGTTATCCATTTGATTTGAAAATTCTCTTTTTGTTGGTCTTATTTGTCTATCAAAAATTGTAAGGAAAAAGTTTTTATTTGTCTATCTTCACATTTTTTACTAGCATTCAGCTAAAAGTTGAATCATTTGCTAACATTTAATTAAAAAGACATAACAAAAAATATAAATTTTCTTTATCGCATCAACTCCTTAAAATATATTAAAAAGTATACATTAAAAATATCCTTATTTTGATAAATGCTTTCCTAAAATTGATAATATAGATTTTTGTGAATTTGTAGGAAAATTTCATGTTCCTAAAATCTTTGTTGTCAAATCAACATTTTAAAACATATAAACTTAGATATAAATAAAAACATAAGTATTTGTAGATTTTCTTTCTGATCACTTCTGTTATCTCTATTTGAGCATTAGATGTTGTCATTAGTATCAAATTAGATCAGTTGGTTATCTACGCTTATTTTATCTTTGAAGTTATTTTGCTCTATGTAAGGATAAAGTTTGTTGTATTAGGTAGAATTTGGTAGATCCACTGAGCTAGATGAGGCCAACTAGTAGGTACTCGACATTTTCTAGCAAAAGGCCTAGCTTCAAGTGACAACTGGCTCAAGCCCCTAAATCGCCCAAGGATAAAAAAAAGTGTGGTAAAGGCGAGTTGTTAGAAAAGGAAAGGTCCCTCATAGCTAGTAACTATTCTTCTCTCAAAGTTTAAAATGTCAAAAGAATAGAAGAAAACAAGGCTTTAATTAGACTTACTTTTGTAGCATAGTTTGGAGTAAAGAAAATAAGTAATTTAATATTTAAATTACTTTTGCATAATAGATTAGATCCAAGTGTCATCCCCAAATACAAAAATTAAGGTCTTTTTGAGTGTTTGGCCAAACAATTTGACATTGGTTCTTTTCAGCCAAGGCAAGGAAGATTAATAGTAGCAAAATACCTAATAATAAGTTGTTTTCTAATGTCATAAAGCATAGGAAACCTGACATTTTTACCTTGGGAACCTCTTCTTTCGTCAATAGATGAACTAAAATTTGGAGCACCAATTGTTATAACATGGAGTGATGAAGCTAGTGAACCTCTTAAGGAATTGGCCTGCAAAGGCCAAATTCATCATTCTTATACTCAATGTCTAATTTTGACAATTTAATTAATAATTAAAAATCTTTATATTTTAAATATATTAATATAATTTATGCATCAAATGGTGAGTGTGTTTTTGAAAGTTTAATTAATAATTAAATCCTTATATTTTAAATCTATCAATATAATTTATGCATCAAATGGTGAGTGTTTTTAAAAGTTTAATTAATAATTAAATCCTTATATTTTAAATATATTAATATAATTTATGCATCAAATGGTGAATCTCTTTTGAATGTTTAATAATAATTAAATCTTCATAAATTTTAATTCTATAAATATAGTGTATGCATAAAATGGTGAGTCTATTTTCAAAAGTTTTTGATTAAGTAAAACATGTTTTACAGGGTTCTTGAAACCCACATCAAAATAAAAAGTAGAAAATATGAGTTTAGAGCTAAGCTAAAGCATCATAAACAGAGGAATAGGCCACAGAAAGGCCGACCAACAAGCTACCACAAAAAAGAGTAGACAAAACATAGCAAAAAAAGAGACAGGCACCAGGTGTCGGGGTCAAGTGAGGCTCCTAAGCATTGTGGTAGCATAACATTCGAGGAACTCCATCTTCTCTACTGCCTCTTTTACCTTCTGAATGTCTTGGGGTCCTTGGGAGCAGTCATCATCCCTATTTTTCTTTGTTCTAGCTCTAGGATTGTTGCTTGGGCCTTTGCTGGGCTTCTTCTTTTCTTCTTCCATGGTCCTCTATTCTTCCCTGTTGTCCATCTTATCTTCCATTTTGTTAATGATCAGCTTGATATGCTCATTGGACGCTTTGAGAATGTTATAGTTTTTCTCTACAATGCCCTTAAGGGTGTCCTCAAGACTTTTCATTTTTGCTTCTAGGTGATCAACCCTCGACTCCAAACTTTGCTTGTGCTCTATGGCTTTTTGGTCCTTTTTGGCTGTGCTCTATATTTTATCTTTGAGATCTTCAATTTTGTGGAAGATCCATTTAAAGGACCTGTACTGGTCCAACCTGCTATTCTTAGCATTGTTTAGGAGATTCATCTCCATTTCCTGTCCTTGTCGCTGAGGACCACAAGAGCAGGGTCAATTAACTCCTCCTTTTGGATTCTGCCATCAGTGTCCTCCAAGATTTTGGGGTTCATAGCCTCCCTTATGATTCCCATCCGCACTGTGTTCACATTGAAGTTCATCCATACCTTTTTCCCTTTTCCAGAATCCTGACTTTGATACTCCCCTGTAGATTTTTCTTCTGAGGTCTCTTGCAGTTTGGGTGACAGGGTAGAGGGATTACCCTGGTCATCCTTGGGGTCCTCAGAATTAGGAGCTTGAGCTTCATTTTTGGCTCCAGACGGGGGCTAAGGAGGGGGGAGTTGTCATCGCTGATTGTGAGATCAACAGAGAGACGACCCAAGAAATCCCCCTTAGTGTTGAGATTTTCCCCTTTTGCATGTTCCTTCTTCTTACTTGCCTCCCCTTTGGAGTTTCCCTCCTCATCATCTATGTTCATTTCTTCATCATTGTCGTTATACTACTTGTCCAAGAGTATCTCCTTTTTGTCCTGCTTTTTTAGAGATTTTTCAATTTTGATCGAGCTCAAAGGTCTTTTTTTTTTATGAAGACCCCTATTTCAAATTTTTGACCTCTTCTTCCTCATAATCCTTAGAGTGCATTTCCTCATTGTTACCATCCGAGGGAATGTAGTCCAACCCAAAATTTTCACTGTTATCTTTTTTATCCATGATTTCCTTACCCATAATTTGAGCTTTGAAGAAATCATAAATTAACAGTTTCAGGCCCTCGTGCAAAGTAGGGTTAGCAATGTTCTTCTCTATAAATCCATTTATATTCTCATTTATGGAGGAGTAGATATAAAATGGGATAGATACCTTTTTTTCGTGCCTAAAGTGGTTCAGCAAGACAAAGTGGTAGGTCCTGATTCTATCGAACCTGGTATCCAGAGTGACATATGAGATTAGAGCCTTGAGAACATACTTCCACAACATTTTCATACCCGCAGGCTGGTAATAGGTACCCAACTTCACTATAGCCTTCTTCTCCTCCTCGTTTCTCACAAAGTCGTTGACAACATTGTCTAAAATTTTATGGTCCCTGTAAAATTTTTAACCAACTATTGGGATGCTAGTAACCATTGAAATCACCTCCTCAGTGATAGTGAATGTCTTTCCCTTAATCTCCATAATGCCTTCGTTTCAGCTTTTGACGAAAATGTTGGTGACCGCCTTCTTGCTGCCATGAAGCCTATCAAGGAAGGTGGTGATTTCCCCTTTCTACAAGGTGCTCCAAACCGTTGTGCATTTCTTCCACTTCATACTATCATTCTTAGGCTCCCTTCTGTGTCTTTCTCCAACCATGGTTCTGGTCTAGAATTGGTCTTCTCTCTGGTAAGGTTGAACCATTTTACTTTCTGTCTTTCTTGCAGTTGTAGTTCTTGGCTCTCTTTTTTTTTGCCTTTGAGCTTAAATGTTGTTCTTGGGAATGAATACCCATAAATCATGCAGAGGGGATACGTAATAATTAGCCTTTTTGTCCCTCCAGTACTTGTCATTAATGTAATGACTCCTTCGAAAATCCCCATTATCTTTCATAATTATCTTTTATGTTCCCCTCGGTACTTTGGAGTTTGTCCCCTTCAAGTAAATCCTTCACTTCACCTAGGAGATCTCCACCTTGGTGCCACCTCATCTTAACTTCCTTTTTAATTGCCAGGTTGGCAAACCAGTCAGCGACACTATTGGCTTCCCTATACACATGGGAAATGTGGACCATTTCAAATTTGTTAAGAGTAGCCTACATTTCTTTGATCATATTGGAAATGGACCATGATGGGGATTGAATGAGATTTAAGCTTTTGATGATATTCAAAGAGTCACCTTCAAGCTAGAGTATTTTGACCCCTATGTTGTGGACAAGTTTGGTGACATGGAGGGCTGCACTCACTTCCGCAAAGTGATTAGTTTGAGTTCCAAGGGGAGAGATGACTGCCACTAAACCAAAACCAAATTTGTTCCTGATGATTCCTCCACTGCCTGCCTGACCAAGGATTCCTTTGGCAGCACTGTCAAAGTTGGCTTTGGACCAGCTAGTCGATGGGCATCTCCAGGTGGAGGTCTATCTTTTCTCCTGAGCCGCATCCTTGACCTTTCTTGCAAAAATATTAGAGCCACCATAGTGATAGAAATTTTCCTTAACAGTAAAGTGGATTTTTTCAAAGATAATTTTGGGAGGAGAGGAGCAATAATGGAAGATTTAGTTATTGTGTTCTTTCCAAACTTCCTAGCAGAAGTGAGGGAACAAAAAATTATAAAGTCCGAGCTAAAGCTGGTGAAAGCCCATTGAGAGAAGAGGTCTTGGAAAGACAGGGGAAAACACCAGGATAAGTCCAGGGTAGAAAGGAGGTTCTAGATGTTACTTACAAAGGAGCAATGAAGGAACAAGTGTTCCACTGATTCTGATTGACTTTTGCATAGCACACACCTCTTGGGTATCTGAAATCCTCTCTTGATGAGGTTATTGACCATGAGGATACAGTTCTGAAGCAGAAGCCAGAAGAAAACATTGAATTTGGGAATAAGGCCAGGAACCTAGGCTTTCACCCAGAGTGGTTTGGCTTCTTGAGTTT
Organism: Chamaecyparis obtusa; assembly: GCA_027943335.1. Classification (NCBI taxonomy): domain Eukaryota; kingdom Viridiplantae; phylum Streptophyta; class Pinopsida; order Cupressales; family Cupressaceae; genus Chamaecyparis; species Chamaecyparis obtusa. Next base: position 84,225 of record BSBK01002135.1, on the reverse strand, counting down.
GAGACATCTGTGAGGAATAAGCTGAAGCAACCGTAAAGTTTCCATCTGAAGAGTCTTCCCAAATGAACATGTCCTGAGCATCGGTAAGAGAGACTGCATTGAGATCTTTCATCAAAGGGGCCAGGTCCTGAGATATTTGGGAGAGGTCCACCCAATTGTCTTCCATTCTATAGTTGCTAGCTTAGGAACCATAAATTTGGATGCAGTCTTCCCTCCATATATTGAAATTCTTAATTTCTCTCAGGCATCCCATTTGAAGCCAGTTGTCGTTCTAGAAGTTTATGGACTAACCATTCCCAATTTTCCATATTGCCTTGGATTTAGCCAAATCCTTAGCGTTGAGAAGACCATTCCATATAACTAATCCTTTCGGATGATCTATTTCTTCAAAAAAGAGCTTTATAAAGTTGTTTGTGAGTTGTTTTTGAAAGTTAAATTAATAATTAAATCTTTATATTTTAAATCCATCAATATAATTTATGCATCAAATGGTGAGTGTGTTTTCGAAAGTTTAATTAATAATTAAATATTCATAAATTTTAAATCTATTAATATAATTTATGCATCAAATGATGAGTTATTTTTTGAAAGTTCAATCAATAATTAAATCCTTATATTTTAAATATATTAATATAATTTATGCATCAAATGGTGAATGTGTTTTCTAAATTTTAATTAATAATTAAATATTAATATTTTAATTCTATTAATATAATTAACGCATCAAATTAATGGTGAGTTGTTTTTTGAAAGTTTAATAAATAATTAAATCCTTATATTTTAAATCTATTAATATAATTTATGCATCAAATGGTGAATCTCTTTTGAAAGCTTAATTAATAATTAAATTTTTATATTTTAGATCTATTAATATAATTTATGCATCAAATGGTGAGCTTAACAGATTTTTTTTGTAGGAGGTATTTTAATATTTGGTTGTTCAAATTTTAAAAAGAGCATTAATTGTTTTAAACGGTGGGTTTTTTATAATTTTTTGTAGTTTTTGACCACAAAATATGCAGACCATGAAGAACGGATGCTAGAAATTTTGTGAAAACTAATTTTTGAAATTTGGTCAATCATACATTGTGTAGGGAGCTTAGCTGCATCTGATTTTGACTACTATTATTTGGATTTATTTACTGAGATGATGATTAGTTGTACATATTTTAATTTATTACGCCGATAGGCATACCTATATAGTCATAGCACAAGCTATGATACTAGCACAAGAATATGCTGAGAATATGTTGTATACATAAAAAAGCTTTGTCGTTAGTTGCGCATGAATTAATGCCAAATGACAATAAAAAAAATAAAATACCAAATGTCTTTTTGTTTTTTCAGATTTACTTTTTCAGATTTGCTTTTTCAAATGTCACAGTCACAAAAGTATATATCAGTAGATTTAATAATATATAGTCCTAAGATTTAATTATTCCAAGAGATTAAGATTATAACTAAATTATATTTTTCATATTTAATAAATATTAATTAGAAACATATTACTCTAAAAATAATAATATAAAAATATAAAGAAAAAATAGATACCTCTTATTTTTCTAATTTACAATAAAGATGTTTCTATATTCTCTTTATATTTTTCTATTAGAAATATCATTACTCTTAGAAAAGTATAAAAATAATATAGAAACATCTTACTTTTCTAATAATAATAATTTATTTCTTTGTATTATTAATCATATTTAATGAGTTCTTTGAAAGTAATAGGATTACCATGAACAATAAATTTTAGGGCCCATTTGTTTGCTGGAATTGACCTGGAATTAGAAAATGGGAATTGGTTTCCACACACAAAATTAAATTCCCAATTCCAATTCAATGCCTCAATTCTAATTCTAGGTCCTGAGGTGGAATTTGCTGATTGCTCATTTTGGACCAAAATTAGAATTGGCCGTACCAATTCACAAATTCCTATTTTTCAATTCTAGGTCAATTCCAGCAAACAATTAGAGAGAAACAATTCAATCTTGAATATACATTTAATATAAGTCCATCATTAAAGAAAGGGATCATGAAATTTTTGAAAATATTAATTCATAGTCTATTATCTATCACAAAAGTATATATAAGTAGATTTAATAATATATAGTCCTAAGATTTAATTATTCCAAGAGATTAAGATTATAACTAAATTGTATTTTTTATATTTAATAAATATTAATTAGAAACATATTATTCTAAAAATAATAATAATAAAAATATAAAGAAAAAATAGATTCCTCTTATTTTTCTAATTTAAAATAAAGATATTTCTATATTCTCTTTATATTTTCTATTAAAAATATCACTACTCTTAGAAAAGTATAATATTAGATAAGTATAAAAATAATGTAGAAACATCTTACTTTTCTAATAATAATAATTTCTTTCTTTTTATTATTAATCATATTTAATGAGTTCTTTGAAATTAATAGGATTACCATGAACAATAAATTTTAGAGAGAAACAATTCAATCTTGAATATACATTTAATATAAGTCTATCATTAAAAAAAGGGATCATGAAATTTTTGAAAATATTAATTCATAATCTATTATATATAATTACTTTAATTATTTTTTCAAATTTAATTATGTAATATTTTTTTAATTAATATATCAAATCACAACATCACCCTATATTGAGACTTGCCCAACTAAATTAAGACTTAACTCTAATAGTAAATGTTAATGTTTCAAAACACAATATTACCCTAAATAAATTGAGACTTACCCAAAAAAAATTGAGAGTTAAAGATCTAACATTAAATTAAATTGAAACCTAACCTTAAAACAAATTTAATTATAACTCTAACTCTAATCCAAATTAAATATTAAAACAACTTAAACTTTAACCACGACCAAAAACTAGAATATACCATAAACCTAATACTAAACCAAACTAAACCATAATCATAAACCTAACTAAAAAATAAATCAAATTTAACCATGACCCTAACCTTAATCAAATCAAATATGAACCCTAACACAAAACCACTTTGAACCTTATCTCAATACAAAATTGAATGCTAACCCTACCACTAAACCAAAAGGAACCTCAACCCTAAACCTAATATATAAATATATTATTTAATATAAATGTCAATTTACTATTTGATAACACTTATTATTTATCTAATATATTAGATATTACAATTGATGTTTGATTAACTTAGAGAGAGAGAGAGAGGTGAGATGAGGGAGGGGAGAGAGTGAGAGAGATGGTGATTAGGGGGAATATCTAGAGAGAGAGAATTATAAAACTACCCATAACTTTAAACCATAACCCTAACCATAACCTATCTTAAGACTAACCCTAAACCTAACCTCAACCTTTAATTATAAACTTTATCCTAACCTTCCCTCTAACCTTAATATTATCCATGTAACCTAATATAAACCCAAAAAAAGATGTTTTCAATAGAGAGAGAGAGAGAGAGAGAGAGAGATTAGGGGGAAAAATCTAGAGAGAGTGGGAAGGGATAGGAGAGGGGAGAGAGAGATGTTTTGAATAGAGAGAGATCTTATAGATAAGGGTAGAGACAAAGGGGGATAATGATGGTGAGATGAGGGAGGGGAGTGAGTGAGAGATATGATCATTAGGGGGCATATCTAGAGAGAGTGGGAAGGGATAAGGGAGGGGAGGAGAGAGATGGAACCTCAACCCTAAACCTAATATATAAACATATTAAAAATATATATTTATAATATATTTAATATAAATAAAATAAATTTCAATTTACTATTTGATAACACTTATTATTTATCTAATCTATTAGATATTGCAATTAATGCTTGATTAAATTTGAGAGAGAGAGCTAGAGAGAGAGGGGAGATGAGGGACGAGGGAGAGTGATAAAGAGGGTGATTAGGGGACATATCTAGAGAGAGAGAGAGAGAGAGAGAGAGAGAGATGGTGATTAGGGGCATATCTAGAGAGAGAATTATAAAACTAACCATAATTATTACCATAACTTTAAACCATAACCTAAGTCTTAACACTAACCCTAACCTCAACCTTTAATTATAAACTTTATCCTAACCTTCCCTCTAACCTTAACCTTATCCATGTAACCTAATATGAACCCAAAAAGAGATGTTTTCAATAGAGAGAGAGAGAGAGAGAGAGAGAGAGAGAGAGAGAGAGAGAGAGAGAGAGAGGATGATTAGGGGGAATATCTAGAGAGAGTGGGAAGGGATAGGAGATAGGAGAGAGAGATGTTTTCATTAGAGAGATCTTAGAGATAGGAGTAGAGAGAGGCGGGGATATGATGGTGAGATGAGGGAGGGGAGAGAGTGAGAGAGAAAATGATTAGGGGCATACCTAGAGAGAGAGAGAGAGAGTTCTAAAAAATACCATAACTTTAAAGGGTAAGTGCAAGAAGTTGGGTGCCTATTTGTTGGAAGTCTTATAGAATTGGAAAAATGCCTCTCGAAATAGGCACCCGTTTACAAAAATGGGCACCCAATTTAGGTTCGGACGCCTGATCCAAAATTCAAGAAACAATTGCATATTTCTAAAGTTTTTTTTACAACTAGATATGCATTTTAATGCATTGATCTTTTTTTAAAGAAATGGATGCCCATTTTTTGAATTTTAAATAACGGGCACCCATTTTTTAAGACATGAGTGGGAAAATACCTCCGCCTCAGATTTTGGTTCAAAATAGGTTTGGTTTAGGCTTGGTAGAACCAAGCCTATGTCTTGACCTCCAAAAATCTGGTTAAGGCACTAGAATACCAAATTTCTACCTTGTAATTTTTTGAGGACCTTCCTGATCGTATTTTTTAACAAAACAAAAACCCATTAGAGTTCTCACTATCCTAATTTCAAAAATGTAAATTTCATAATGATATGATTATTTTTACTATTTTGTATTATTTATTAATTAAAAGTGGTAGGTCTAAATGTAAAATAGTGAGGTTCATTAAAACTTCAATAACTTTTTTGTTTTTAGGTTTTTTAGAAAACAAATTATATGAAATCAATCTACATACAATTTTCTTGAAGATTAATTTTAAAAATAAATGAAATTTTCATAAAATTATGGTGGTCGTAGACTAGAGGTTTTGAAAATGTACTTTATAGTCAATTAAAAATTAATTAAAAAACATTTAATAAAAAAGAAAAGAAAAGATATGCTCATCAATCTTTGGTGCCTTAGGTATATTTCCCTAGAAGGATTTGCAAAAATTCATTTATTTAGGTCAAAATATGGTGGTTGTACATGGCTATGGTATGGTCTTGAAACATACATTTTGAAAAAGTGGTTTTTAAACATTCCTACTAAAAAGTAACTTATAACATGTGAGTATTTAAATAAATAACATGTGAGTATTTAAATAAATTACATATTTGAAAAAAAGACCCTAAGCACTACATTTTATATTACTAAAGTTTTTTGAGATTCAATCTCTAAGGGCCTCAAATTTAGACATCAATTGACATGAAATTTGAAAAATAGGGAAAACACTTCCACTTTTTTCCCAAAAATAGGACTCAACTTCTTACAGCCACCCTAAACCATAACCTAAGTCTTAAATCTAACTGTAACCCTAAATTCAACCTTAAACTCTAATTGTAAACTTCATCGTAACCTTCCCTCCAACCTTAATCATATCCATGTACCCTAATATGAACCCAAATAAACTATAATCTAATCACTAACCCTCATCCTAACCCCTAACCATAATTATAACCCTAACCTTAATCATAACTTTAATTATAATTGTTAACATAATAATACTAATTGTCACTTTAATATCAATCTCACCCTAGTCCTAAGCCTCACCCTCACCCTATCCCTAACCCTAAATATAATTGTAACTATAAACATAATATTACTCCTAACTTTAAACTGTTCACCCTAACTGTAACCATAACCCTACCATTGACCCTAGGTGATATGCTAAGGTTAACTATGATACCAACCCTAATTATAATCCTAATACTAACCTTAAGACTAACCCTAATTTCACCATTAACCTTAAATGTTACCCTAACACTAACCTTAACCATAATAGTAGCACTAACCATAATACTTAAACTAACCATAACACTAACCCTTACATAATTATAGAATAAAATTTATATAATATCCTAACCTTCCCTCTAACCTTAACATTAACCTTAATCCTACCATTAACATTAACCATAAAAGTAACACTAATCATAGCACTAACTCTTACCACCATATATTCAACTATTAAAAATCATAAAATATCTTCCATGTCACGTCATGATTGCTACTAGCATATATATATTATATATATAATACATCGAGAGTAATCCTTCTCGAGGTACCTATTCTCATCAAATTGCAAGGTGCAATAGATGCCTCGAGAAGAATTACTCTCGGCCTATTATATATATAAGTATATATGTGCTAGTTTTTAATATAAGCAACAGCAAAAGGGTGTTGACCCGTGGCACAATAACAACACTCTAAAGGTGAGTTAATAGTAGATTAACCACAACTAGAGTAGCGGACAGTTAACAATAATTAGCAGTCTACCTCTATAAAAAACTAGAGCACCAGCATCAAATATCCAGAGTCATAATAGTCATAAAAGAAAGCAAGTTCAAAGTACTAAAAATGAAAGAGTTTTCATCATGCCACACATGGCAGAAAGATCTTAACATAAACTTAGAAAATAAACTATTATCTAAAGAAAAAACATAGCCTAGCACATCTGCCCACTCCTCCTGTAGGAACTTGAAAAGTTCCCTAGGGTCTTCATCCTTAGAAACATGTCTATTAGAGGCCTTTTCATTCAGCATACAGAGGGTGGTGGAAGAGGCGTGCATGATCTTCAACACAAACTTTCTCACATCCATCAGTCTCTTGTTGGTAGTTTCCAAGTCCACCTTTAATTAGGCCATAGTACGTTTAAGCTGAGAAATTTGGAACTTGAATTTGCCTACCAGACCAGAACCAATGTAACCCACAGCCACATTGGTCTCCTTGGTCATGTCTGCCTCCTTCATGGCAATGTGCCCAGTGTTATCTTTCTCCTCCGTGGGGTTCTGGGTATCATCAGCTTTGTCATGGTTGTCGGAGTTCACAGTGACCTCCTCATGTTTCAGAATATTATTGATGGCTTTTTTACCTCTATCCTTATCCAGATGGCTAGAATGACTTGTTTGGTGGGGCTAGGGGTTTACATCCTTAGGGTTGTCAAGATTGAGGATGATCCTCCTACCCTTTTTATTAGGGCAGTGGGTCTTTGGGGTGTGGTCATGTTTCAAACCTTGCAAGGAATCAAGGATAGGCTGAATCTCAGAGGACTTAGGGCTCTCAAGGGGGATGAATCATGTAAACCTTTAGACCCATAAGGAGTAGCAAGGCCTTTTTCCAAAGAGACTAGAGGTGAAGGATGAGGTTGTGGTAGGGCTTCAGAGACAATAGATAAAGTGGGAGGTGGGAAAAAGGCCCTGTGAAAGTTGTAGAGTCTCAGCATAAGGCCTAGGTGGAGGATAGCAGGTTTTTTTCCCAGATTCTTAGCTTTGGAAACATTAGCCACATTACTTTCCATAGAGTGTAAAAGAAAAAATGGAAAGGAGATCAAATCTTTATGCCTAAGTTGATTGAGAAAAGGCAAATGGTAGTAGTAGAAAACCCCAAACCTTCCTTCCAGCATTAAGTACTTCATGATGATCTTGCACATCTTAGGCCAGAAATCTAGGAGGTCCTCAGTGCTATAACCGCCATGCTTAGGAACATGGCTCTCCAGAGGGCTCTGGAAGAATCAAGAAAGTTTCATCTTGGCAAGGGTTTATGATTAGTAGTTATATAAACACGCGTAAAAATACTTTATGATTAGTACTTATTTAATAATTATTTGACTTTTTATATTAAAAAGAAAATAAAGAAAATATGTTCAATTGAAAAAGTGGCTATAACAAGTATATATTATAACAAGTATCCTCTCCCCTATATCTGGTAGAATTCTGACAGTGATAATGGCATTCACATGGCGAAAGCAAATTCAAACATCATCAAGAAAGTGGTGTTCGTAGTAGTAGTCGAGGAATCGAGAAATGGTGGCAGAAATTTAATGCATCCAAAGAAGGTGCATTCTAAATTAAAAAAATAATCATAATAATGTACTAACATTTCTCAGGCTGAGGTGAATTGCCTCTCTGCTTATCATAGCATTCTATATATGACAGTTGTGGACAAATAATTTGGCAATACATTATAGCTATTCCTTTCTAGTTACATACAGCTATTACTCCTACTCCTAGCATGCTATGGAAAATCAATTTCTTTGCTTAAATATCTTCACATTTTTTAGACATTGTACAGATTTCAGACAGTGGACTTTCCTGATGATTTTCCTGACATCGGATATGAAGATTTGTACTATAGAATTTGGTGAAAGAGTTTTGGAATTGTGAAAAAATTGGTGTAACACCCCGCCAGGGAACTCAAGAGAGATTAACCTATAACATGCTACTAAGTTTGGTGAACATTTTTTTAAAAGTTAACAAACAAGATAAACAACAGTGCGGAAGCAGTTACCATTTACTCACATTAAACCAATAACCAAAACAGATTACAAATCCTGAGGGTTCCATGACGTAGAATTACTTAAGAACAAATAAAATAACTAAAGAAAGATGACAAAAGATTCCAAATCATAAATGATACAATTACAACTTACAACAATATATACAATCCTCATGGACATCCATGATAACTAAAACACTGACATCCACTGCACATGTCGTAGGGTATGTAATAAATAAAACTAACATAGAAGTACAATGACCATATTAGGTATCACATGCGATACTCTAATATAGGATTACATAAATGAAGATATCATAAGAAACAACAAGAAGAATCAATGAAGCATCACAAAGGCATCCAACTGCAGAAGCACCAACAACACCGGCACCAGAACGTCAAATCTCAAATGGTAAAGAATCACTACCACTCGTCCTTGTAGAACCACAAAGGTCTACACCACCATGCTGAGGAGATAACCACAAACCCCAGTTAGATGACCAAAACCAAACAAGGATAAAACCACTGAGCAAGGAATCATGAAAGCTCTCTACTCAAGGTTTACAAAAATAAAGTGAAAGGTGAGACACACTAATCCAGAGGCATAAACAAAAACTCAGGAGATGATCTAGGCTACATGCTATGGGAGTGTCATCACATGTCTATCTACTCGAGTTACCCTGGACTGGTCACTCTGGACCCCGAACCCT